>RJWM01003948.1:0-107060 GCA_004363535.1 Dasyprocta punctata
TTACCTGCCCACAGAAACAGGGGCATCAAGGTGCTACTTCAGATTTTTGATTTCTTGACAAATAATGAATAATCTTATAATCAAATGTGCAGCAATAACAGGCCCACCTGGGAGGATTAGGGAATAAGTATGTATTGGGCTGCCTGATCCCTTTGTTCTTTAGGTTTAGAATAGGATAAATAAAAAGGGGGAGGTTAAGAGGGAGTGGTTAAATATAGAATAAATTGTCTAAAAGGGATCAGTGAAAGCAGGATTATCGATGAGTTGGAGAGTGAGCTAGCTGATTTTTTATTTTAAAACTAAGGCAGGATAGAAGTATAGGGATAAAGTAGGAAATCAGATAAGAAAAACAAAGGATGCAGGCATATTGGCCTTAAGTAGTCTTTTTCTGTTTCTGAGATTTCTTATGTTCTTGTGCTCTAAGCCAAGATCAATTGAGATTAATCAGTTGTATAGAAAGCATTGTGATCGCATTGCAGGCTTTTAAAGTTTAAATTTGTTTATTGAGCACAATTTGGTTAGCATCAGGTGCTAAAGTTATAGACACCAACACTAGCATAGAAATTACTTTATTTAGCTCCCAGTTGTAAGTTTCTATAGCAACTGAGTCCTATACCAGAAAGCTGAGATTCTCAAGCTCAAATGATTTAGTTAGAGATGGCAATATAATGTGTGTGTGTGGGGACTACTTGTTTCTTTTTTCTATTTTTTTGTTCCATCTTGTGAGAAGTTTCTCCAGTGTGACTCTATCTGCTTAGTCATACTTTTAATTACACCTTTTGCTTCGAACTTGCTCCTCTTGGCAGCAGTATGAAGTGTCTATTTTGGTTGTGTTTCGATTTCCATTGACTAGTTAGGATGTTGATGCAAAGGAGAATGTGATTCGTTTTAAATACAGTTGAAAATTCTGAATTATGAGTAAAGTGTCCATGCTGCCAAATCTAGTTAGCTGCTTCAGGCAGAAATTGGGATGTTAATTTAAAAAGGAAACCTAATTTAATATTCCATATTATGCTTTCATTTTGTTCATAAATGCAGTGTCATGATCCTTTTACAGATGGAAGATGCCCTTATGAAGTTTTCTATCTAAATTTTTTAGTAAACATGTACTTGGGAGAAAATTGATTTTATTTTTGTGTTTTATAAATGAATATTTTTATTGTAACAAATAGGAATTTTCTGGAGAGACTTGTTATGGTTGAAGTAATATTTTATGATGGTAATTTAGCCAATGCTGCAGAAATGCTTAGGAAAAAATAATTACATCTGAGTTCCAATTGTGAAAATCATCACTACATTTAGAAAAATAAACAGTAACTTTTTGCTGCTCAGGGTATGAATAGTTGTGAATTAGACATACATGAAACATATATAAAACACATGTTTTAAATGATGCCATCTTTTCTATGAAATTTCATGTTTTACAAGAACTCACTTTGGATATTGGAAATAATACTTAAAAGACTGTTTTGAAAAACTAGTTAGCGGAAGAATGCGTATGGCAGAATGTATGGTACAATTTATTAGTTTGGAGACTAACAAGAATGTACCATAAAGGAAAAGATTCTGTCTGGTCTGATAAAATAAAATAAAACAAAAGATTTCCACTTAATGTCCACATAAATTGTTATCTTGGGGGCTATTAACATTTGGGAAACACAGATTCTAAGAGGCAGCTGCAAGAGATTGGCCAATTATAATTTCACAATTCAAAGAGAAAATCTTATTTGACTCTAAAATTCTATACTTGTTTTCTCTTTTCAAGAATTATCACAACACCCAAGCATAGTGTGTGTGAGAGGAAAGATAAATCAGACCCACTTCCTGCTTCTCTGAAAAGACACATCACCTCAGATGACCTTGCTTCTACTTCCATTCAGAAAGGAATTTTCTTTTTCTAATGTTACAACAGTTTCAGTTATTTTAAAATTACTTCAGATTGTGATGTTCTGTCTCTATTTGTCCATTTCTATGAGGAATTTTTAAATGTCAATTCTGTAGTTCAGTATCTGTGTGTCATTACTCCATTTTGCCTGCTGTATCCTGATATATACAGTCATATGAAACCAAATTTCACTTTCCCAAGCAAACAAATTCCATTAAAATTGTAAATACATAATTGTTCCTTTAATACAAATATGTGTAGAAAAATGATAAATAAAGAGCTTTTATTAATTTGTGGTACTTACATTTGTGAATGTTAGGGTTTAGTACTGTAAAAAAATAGATTCTCCCATGGATCAAAGATTTATTTTTCTTTTTCAAATTTTTCCATAATGCAATTTTCTCTTGAGATAATTTAAAGCATTTAATTTAAAATGTGCTGAGTTATATAATATAGTAACTTGATTTAAAGGTTTTAAATGTTTAGTAACATTGTAGTGACATTGAACATTGCAAACTACAAGTTAAATTTCTCAGTATTTTATTGCTGAAATGAGTACAGCGATTATTGGGGTAGATAAATGATTCTTACAATTTGATTTTGTTACCCAAATCAAATCAAATCAAATCTAGTCAAATGTTGTTAAAGTGTGCTTTAATCATAAATCAGTTTTGTAATCACAAACCAATTATAATTATTTTTCATTAATATTTTGTTGATAGCATGCAACAATCAGAAGCCTAGAGTATTTAAAGAACTTTTTGGCTTATGTGCAAAATATTCACATAGAAGATCTGAGTCTATTCTCTTCAGAAGAATTTTTGCAAGGTTTCTTATTGGCTAGAATCTGAGAACTTCTGTTCTGAAACATTTCCTAAGTGGTATGGTGATTTTTCTGAATCTAGACTGTTTATACAAATGATATAAGCTTTGGTAAGGCTTTTCCTTCTGTGACTTTCGAGTTCTGGTAGGTGCTAGCCAAAAATACCACATGCCCAGACCATAATAAAGCTGCCTAACTCTGATTTTTAAGTGTTCTCCCCATAACAGGAACATTCCACTTCAGTCATTGCACTCTTTTTCCTACAGGAAGAATGTGCTTTGTGTGTGCTGTTATGTGAGGGAGGGAATGGTCAGGCTTCCATGGACTTCTATCTTCACTTGATGTTGTTTTATCTTTCTGACCAAGTGTGTATCTTAATTATGTCTTCATAATGAGCATTAGACGTGAGCACTACTACACAGTAAAATTTCATGAAACTTTCTGGAGAGTCTACCAATACTTACATAGTCTTACTGACTTCTGTGATACATTATGTTTACTTAGGGTGATTTCATTTATGTAGAAGCTTAAAAGTAGGCCAAAACTTAACCATGGCATGTATTGATTGAGTATACTTGAATAAATACCTGAATAATAGATTAGCATTTCAGCAGATAATGCATGATGAATATGTTTACCAAATTCTCGTTAAATACAAAGATGGCAATATGAAAGTTGTTGTCAGTTGTATACACCAATGAAAAAAGAGATGCTATATAAAACGCTTGACATAATTTACATCAATTACACTATTATTAAGTTTTCTGTAAGTATATTTATCAAATCCTAATGAAATTGAGCTACTGTTTTGATGACTTCTTATCCAAAGTTGGGAGTTATCCAGGAAATCTTAGAGTAAGAATATATAATCAGTAAAATTAATATGCAAAATTGGTGTTGGGTGTGAGGAGAGTGAAAATCCACCCCCCCCCCGAAAGTCTACTAACACATGTCAACACCAATACCAGTGTGGGGAAAGAATGCATATAATTAATGTAGTCTGAAATAGCTCAGCAAAGAATTTAATTTCAAGTGATTCTAAGAAGTTAGCCAGAGAATTGAGTTTTCTAGTTTAGTCTCTAAAATGACTTGACTTTTGTTTGAGTTTCAAAGAATATTAAATTATAATCAAAATTTAAAAAAACACCAAAAAACAAGAAGCCATGAGAAAGGTCAGTAGACAAAACAAACAAGAATGCAACAAAAATTATGGAAAGCAAGTGGGTGGAAGTTATTTTCAAAAGTATCTCTGCTAATAGACAGACTCTCTCAAATTATTAAAGGAAGAGATAGTTTTCAGACTACATATTTGGATCTTGATCTCAGAAGGAAAAAGGAGAACTTTCTGTTTCATTTTCTACAACTTGTATAATTCCCTTATTAAAGTTTGATGAAGCACAGAAACAAAAGTTGTAGACCAGTCTAAGTTGTGGATAAAAATATCTTCAAATAAATACTAAGAAAATGAATTCAAAGTTAGATTTAAAAATCATAGGGATAATAAAGATATCTAGATTATCCATTTATTTTTGGAAGTCTATTAGTATAAGCATTCATTATAGAAGTACTTCTAGTAAGAAAACACACATGGTCATTCATTGAGCCTTGCAAAAGAATTTGATAAAATCTAACTACAAGCCAGCCAAAATCTCTTACTAAGTAGGGAGATAAATATACTTCCTTATCCTGTCAAAGAATAATATTTTTCCTGAAGTCAAACCAAAAATTAAATTCTTGCTGGACCATACTATTCGTCAGTATTATAAATTGGATAATAATATAATCTCCACTCTAATGAGAAGGAAAATAATGCACAAGAAATTCGAATATTTTGCTAATTCGATATGACTGTTGAAAGGTAGATTCAGTAGTTGAATATAGCAGTATGTTTTAAGAATTTATTTCCATAATTTTATGCTACCTTTCTTCAGGAGACCAGTTTTAAAATATTAAATTTACCTGTTAGATATAATGGTGTTAGCCGGGCGTGGTGGCGCACGCCTTTAATCCCAGCACTTGGGAGGCTGAGGTAGGTGGAGCGTTGTGAGTTCGAGGCCGGCTTGGGCTACAACGCAAGCGCAAGGCCGGCCTGAGCTACATAGTGCGACCCTGCCTCAAAAAACCAGGGCCGGGAGTTTGGCTCAGTGCCTTAAGCGCCTGCCCTGGCAGGCGCGAGGCTGTGAGTTCAATCCCCGGTGCCGCAAAAAAAAAAAAAAAAAAAAAGATATAATGGTGTTGCTCTGTGGTTGGATACAGGAGTCCAGAGTTCAAAGAGCATCTCTTTTATAGACGAAATTAGATATCATTAATATATGGGTGGAATTTAAAGGCACGAACTACAATGAGATAATGAAAAATGTGAAGAAGTCTAAGGAATACACTGTTAAATGTTTAGAAATATGAGAAAAGAACCATGATATTAAGACTCAAAGAAATAAGCTGAAAGACAGAAGGAGGATTATACTCATAGAAAGCAAGTAAATAAAGTATTTCAGAGAAAAAGAGATAATCTACTATTACCGGTATTGCTAATGAATCAAGTAAATGTGTCTGAGAATTAAGCCATGGATATAATGATTTGAAATTCACTGTTGTCTTGATAAGAGCAGATATGGTGGACAACAAGGGCTATTTTGGGGGAAAAAAATGGAGACAAAATTTTTTATTGTAATGCTTTCCAGTAAAGGGTAAGAAAAAATGGAGCAGTAAAGAAGGAAAAAATGTTTAGGGAAGTTCTACTTTTTTTTAAATGAGGAAAAAGCAGCATGCAGATTAGAAGATTAGATGATCCAATGGAGAGGTGGAAATTTAAACTGCAAGAGAAGGACCATCTAAGGAGCAACGCCATTGGGTATGGAAGATGATGCAATTCGGTACACATATAAAGGAGCAGATCATAAACAGCAACACTTAACTATTATAACATGAGGGGAAACAGCGAAGATGAGCAGATGAATAAATTTGGTATGTTTTAGAAGTTGTTTTCCGCTCATTTACATTTTCTCAGTAGGAAACAAGAAAGTGCTGAGAGAGAAGATGGAGAAGATGTTGCTTAAAAGAGTCAGGAGTGTCTAGCAGAATGAAGAATGAATGAGATACAGAAATGTGTTATGATTGCCAAGAAGCAATGGGAGACCTTTTGATATTTGCAGCCATGAATTTACAATGAGATTGACTGTTATGGTTTTGCATTACCCTTGAAGGGTGCCCAAGGGTGCTGCAGAATAGGCAGAGTGTTGAGCTTTTGTTAAAGAAATACCATACACTGAAAGAAAACTGAGAGATCTGAAGGTATAAGCGGTGAATTGGTTAGAATTTCTATTACTTATTATGGTTGGCATTGGAATTATTTGGATAAAGGAAATAAAAAGCTTTGGGTGAAAGGGTGACAGTGAAAATGAGGTGAGATTAATGGATTCTGTACCTTGAAATGTTAACATAGGTGTTGAGATATAGGAACTAACGAGTTAGAAACATAAGAATTAATATTTGAATGACAAGGATTCTTGAATCAGATTAGAGAAGACTTTTGATTAATAATGACAATACTGAAAGTCTGATCAGGGAAATGTGTAATTAGTGAGCACAAATCATTAAAATGACCATTCAGAGAACCAAAATGCTAGGGTATTGGAGGTATCACCTATGTGCTAATTGAAAACACCTAAATACAGACAATAATGTAGAGAAAATTTAAGATGTCTGCAAATGAGGGATCAGTAGACAACTTCAACAGGAGGTAAAGGTTATATAGCCTGATGATATGACATTCAAGGTTCAAAATTTTTAAGGAAAGAAGAATCTGAAAATGATAATAGAGTGTAATGATGAAACCTAGCCCACCTTCAGACCAAGTACCATAAAGGCTGTGGGTGACAGAAAGACTACCACTAGGAAAGTCTCTAGAGGTAGCAATGTATTGGATGAAGATCTTAGCCCTATGGTAAGTAAAAGGGATAGGAAATTTTTAGAGATTCTTTTTGTTTTATTTTAAAGAGGATAAAACAGAATAAAACCAATCAAAATAAGCCAGTGTAAGAGATACAGGACTTCAGAACATTATGAAATCAGCAATCTTTACCATAATGCCTTTTGATGTCTTCAAAATAGCCTCAGTTAACTTTGGACATAGTAAAAATCAAACAGAACAGAATAGAATAGAAACAATAAAAATAAAACAATAAATGCAATAAAGGACTTCAGAACAAGCCAATAGTAAATCCAAAATTGCTACCATATCTTGCAGTCTTTAAAATAGCTGCTCCTGCCATTGCATTTGACATAATAAAGGTGAGAGAGAGAGAGAGAGAGAGAGAGAGAGAGAGAGAGAGAGAGAGAGAGACTAAAACCCAACCCAACAAAACAATGGAAATGATATAAGACTTCCAAAACAAGACCATAGGGAGTCAACAGTGGCTGTAACCCTCAGAAGGAGATCCCCCCACTAGATGTCACACTTTGTACCAATATCCTCTGAACCTATGATCAGACCACTGGCCCTAGAGTGAGTGAATGTGAGTGAAACAACAAAGCACCACAAACATCCAATTGCATTTCACCTCCATAGTTACCATCACAGCCTGTGTTTCACTGGATAAGCCTGTTGCTTGTGGCAGCAGAGGGGTGAGAGGACTGATACTTCTTGTTCCAGTCTGGTGGTGTCCCATGCATGACGCTGGTTCCCAGACTGGGCTTGCTTGCTGGTGTGGCCTTGTTCTCTCGAACCCTGGTCTGTGAATGGCCCTGACTTACAGGGAGAGGCTGGGGTTTGGCTGTTTCAGTCTGGCGGCAGCCTGTGCATGGTGCTGGTTCCCAGACTGGGCCTAGCGGTTCTATAATGCCAAGATTACAGAAAATTTTGTTATAGATGGTGGTAAATTCCAGAAGGTATAGTGAGAAGTTTTAGAAATGGGGTAGTGATAGGATTGGTAAGATATGTACAGAGTGATACGGAGAATGGAAGAGTTTAGGGGTAAGCTGAGTGTATTAGTCAGACGTCCATTGCTGTGACAAATTATTTGAGAAAAACAATTTAAGAAAGGAAAGGATTATTTTGGCTTACAGCTTTGGAAGTGTCAGTCCATGATTGGCTGAGCCATTACTTTAGGCCTATTGGTGAGGCAGTGTGTCATGGAGGGGAGCACATGGTGGACCAAAGCTGCTTGCTTCATGGCAATCCAGAATTACAGATGAGAAAAGGAAGGGACCAGATTCCCAATACCCCTTTCCAGGATGCCCACCCAGTGATCTAATTGCTTCCACTAGGTCTCACCTCCTTAAGATTTCACCACTTCCCAATAGTTCTACAAACTAAACTTTTAACCTAGGAGAATTTGGGGAATGGGTCAGACAAAGATGTAGCATTAATAGTTTTTGTATATATTAAGTTTGTCACTTAATGTCTGATTAAATTTTAAACTTAACTTCAATTTTATTTGTGAAATTGAACATGTTGGCCTACAAATGTATGCATGTAAAAAAATAGGGTAAAACAAAATGTTAAAAACGGTATTGCTGTAATGAGCTTATGGTTTATACAAATATTCTATACCGTGTCTTAAATTCCCTTAAAAGTACCTATAATTAAAATAATGCTTTTATATCATAGAAATTTTATTTAGAAAAGGATATATTTATTGTTTATAGGGTCCTAAATTTAAGAAATACTTGCTGAAATGATGATGAAATTTGATCATTCTTATGGATAGTGCTTAATTCTGAGAGTAGACTATATTTCTTACTTATTACAATAACTTTTGAATAATTGTTAAAAAATAGTTACTTTTTTAAAAATAAAGAATCTAGAGGATGAATAGAATTCTCACAGTTGGATTTCAGGTAAAATGTTAGAATGTATAATTTAACTAGAAGAGAGTAATTTTAAATTTACTTGAGTGGTTTAAATAATTACATGGAGACAAGGCAGGTATTCCTCTGTTAGATAAATGCATACTATTAAAAAACAGCCAGGCTGATTTAAGGGAAATTCACAAGTCCGTTTTAGAAAATTCAAATCAGCATTTCAATAATTGAAGAGGATTTAATGTAAAACAGGAAGCCTTTCTGAAGGAAGCAATCAAAATAATTCATTAAAGCAGTAATCACCAGTAAGCTTGGCTGTTGTTCTACTTGATGTGTAAACAAAATTGGTAAATATTATTGAAATAACACCTTAGGTACTTCAACTTTCTTTATTACTGAGAAGTTTATTACTGAGCAGTTTATTATCATTCTGAATTTTCATTTCTACCTCTTGCAATGCAAAAGGGAATAGCCAGTAGAATAAATAATTGATAAGATTATAAATGTGGACTATATAGTTTTCTATGTATGATACAAAAAAACAATTTCAGCTTATTAATCAGGACTAACTTTTGAAAGTACCACATATTAATTAAGTGACATGCATAGTTGCTGTATTTTTGACTAGTAACTACTCAGTACATTTTAAACCTAAATTCTATGGAATACAGGGGACGGAAAAATGTATGACAGTATTTTTTCCTTCAGTATTTCACTTGTGCCCTTTCCTTCTTCCCTTCTGTGCCTCGGTGTCTCAATTAGCATATTTTTTTGCAAAATTAGAACTTATATTTTAGGAAACACAATATCCCCCCACTACATGCACTTTTTCCTGCTTTCCCTTCGTTATGGGAAAACTTGCATCCTTTTCCCTAAATTTTTTTTAAACATTCACTTTCTTCCTTTGCAAGGTTTTATTTATCTGAGATGATAGTCACTCTTAACATTTTATAGACTTTCATGTATTAAGTTCACATACTCTTAATGTATGTATTATATTTACACATTTATTAGAAAATTCCAATAATTTGTTTTTTTACCTCACAAGAATCTCAAAAGCATGAAGAATCTTTTAACATGTTTTATTACTACTAACTAATAAACAGATAAAATAAGAGCTAATTGGGGAAAATCTGACAGAGGTTCATATCTTAGAGTCTAAGCAAGATCTTTCCTAGTAAGGAGATGCTCATTGACATGTTACAAATGTATGGTATGAAATTTAATTCTTTCATTTAGTATTGGCCACTAGTTGGCAGTCTGAATTATAGCTTTTATCCTGCCACCATGTACATGCTCCAGGTATTTATTACTATTTACCATGTTTTAAGGTTCAGATATTTCTGCTTGGAGTTTGGGTAAAAAGTCACTAGGATGTTTCATTATGATCTGAGAGCTGTGATGCAAAATTTGCGAGTAGAATACATGACTGATTCTCAGTCACATTTTCTAAAGTAAAGTCAGTTTTAAAAAGTGACAGGATATGTTGGACTGAATTCTACTTAAGATTTAAAAACAAAACTGGAGATTTAAGAGAGCCCACCCTATATTCGAAGTTCCTAATCTAAGGATAGAAAAATGAGAATGTAAGTTTAGGAGTTGAGTTAGAGACAGAATAATTTTGAGTGCAAAGGGCAGGTACTAAGAGGATGGAACGAATAAACTGGTTTAGATTCAATGACCAAAAAAATGGGAATACTGATATAAACTCTGGGACCTGAAGACACTGTGGTCATCTATCAGGTATACAATGGCAGGGACACAGCAACTTGGGAATAATTGAGCTAAAGAAAAATTTTATGAAAGTAAGTATGACCGCTAGCTTATAGAAGTCACTGGATCAGGAATGAAGAAGGCAGACAGAGTATATTAAGAAATATTGGAAGATATGTTAAAAACACAGTGATGTTAACTAATTTAATACACTAGATATAAAAAGCACATTTTGGAGAAACATCTGAGTGAAAATAAGCATCACAACATAGACAGATACATTTAATTTCAGATTTATGCTCAGATGATTCCTGCTATACCATTCCTCTAGCTATTATTTGCAGAAGAGGTTTGACTAGTCTTCACTCTTCTCCTCTCAAAGACCTGAGTAGATTATTGAAACATTTTCTACATAAATCTGTGCTTTCAGGACTAAGGATGGATGCTGCAAAATCTTTCTTTCTGAGAAACTGATGCCAACAGGAAGTAAATTTTAAGGAATCTCATGGTATCTTCCTTCAAACCCATTATTCCAGGGCTTGTACAAAAAAGTACATTAAGAATAGTAGTAATAATAATAATAGCGACTCTCACTTTGCTTCATATAAAAACTGTGATCTCTCCAATAGTCTCCCTCTATCTAATTAAACGTGAATTGCAAAACTTTGGTAATTTCTTCTCCCACCTGATGGGAATGATAAGCAGTTACTTTATTTACAATGATGATGTCATTGGTTTATCCATTCATTTGACAAATAATGATCGAGTTTCTCTTTTATGCATGGAACTGAGTACGAGAGATGCATGTGTTCATGAAACGTTTTTTCTCAGGTTACTCACTGGTAGTGAAAGAATCACAAAAAAGAAATAATTATGACTCATGAAGATAAAGACCAATGTTTCAAAAACTCGAGTTCTTTTGTTGACCATATAAAGGATACAAATTTATCCTGAGTGAAATTAGAAGGGTGAGGATGAGAAGAGCTTCAGAGACAAATTTTAAATGAGAGAGACCGACAATTAAATGACATGAGAAGACGACAAAGGCCTAAGCAATGACAGTAAGGGAAACTCGGCTGGAGTATACAAACCATGTAGACAATTTCATGGTGCTGTTACATCAAATTTGAGGCATTTTATGCAGAAAATGTTGTATGAGACATGAGAGAACTACACTAAGGAGATCAGTATTTCAACTCAGGTACACAGGTAGAGTGAATGCTATCTTCCTCTGCTTAGTCTGTTAAAGCCTCAAAGATTGGTCAACACCCCCTTACTTTAAGCAGGCCCATCTGCATACTCAATTTGCCAACTCAAGTGGTAACATCTTTCAGAAACACACTCACAGTCAAAAGTAATATTTAAAAAGCTATTTAGACATCCCTTGGGCCAGTGATGCTTACGGATAATCATATGCACTTAAATTTCTTCTCCTAGCTTGCTAATGTTTCTTTATAATGCTGAATCACATTCCATTGTCTGTAAATGCTATATTTATTCATTTACCTAGTGAAGGACATATTTCATTGCTTCCAAGCTTTGGTAATTAACTATAAAGCTGGTATGATGAATCATGTACATGCTTTTTTGTGGAAGCAAGTTTTCAGTTTGTTTTGGTAAATACCAAGGAATGCAATTGTTGGATTGCATGGTAGAGTACATCTAGTTTTAGAAGAAATTGTCAAATTGCCTTCACACTGCTAATGAATATGATTTCCTATTACTCCACACCCTTATCCGTGTTCTGTACTGGCAGTCTTTGACTTTTAGCTACTCTAATAGGTGTGTTATGGTGTCTTTTGATATTAATTTGAAATTTCCTAATGGTATTATGTTGGTCATCTCTTCATATTCCTATTTGCTACATGTATATCTTCTTTGGGGAGAGATATCTGTTCACATTCTTTGTCCATTTTTTTAAAATTGGATTGTTCATTTTCCTATTTTTTAATTTTAGTGACTCTTTTTATATTGAAAAACAGTCCTGTATAAATATTCTCCCCATCTGTGGATCACCTTTGCATCCTAAAATAGTGTATTTTTAAAAAAGAAATACTCTCCAAGAAACCGCCTCTTTCTTTTTAAATTTTATTTTATGGAAAAAGATTTTAAAAATTTTGTAACAAAATAATAGGAGAATAACACTAATTAATGCATTTCATGTTGTTGTCTTTAAAGTAGTTGCTCAGGCTACAAGATATGTGAATAAAAATCTCTCCAATCAACATTAGCACAAAAATTCATTTTTATTGAACTAAGAGACACTAATAGTACAGCTGTCTTGTACTTTTCCCCTTTTCCCTACCATATTTTCCCCTTTCACCCATCCTAGTTCCTTATTCCTTTTGATAATTTCTTCCTGTTTCACAAAATCTATTGTACATTTTAGAACTTACTTTCTCTTTCAGTTTCTCATGCCAGGGAGACAATATAATGCTTACACTTGTGAGTCTGATGTATTTCACTTATGAGTATGGTCTCAAGTTACATTCATTTACCTATAAAAGTCTCAAATTTATCCTTCTTTTTGTCTGAATTGTACTCCACCACATAAAAATGCCACATCTTTTTGTCCACTCCTCAGTTGATGGGCATTTGGGTTGTTTTTAAGATTTAGTTATTACAAATTGTGCTGCTATAAACATGAGTGCACAAATATTGCAGTGGTAGATTTGACTGCTCATGATAGCAGAAAGCATAGGAAACACGGTGCATCCTGTAGCATTGTAAATCACATACTGGTGGAAGAAGGTAATTTTCATGAACCAAGGAAGAGATTAGAAACAATGTACTGCAAAATGTAGAGTATAGCTACTGTGAGCACATAAAGCGTGCTGATATTTGATGTATTTGTGACTTGTTATGAAAACTGTAAGAGAAAATGTTTGTTTAAACAGTTGTTTGTAAACTATATTTCACAGAGCTGTTACACAGGGACAGAAGAGTTGGTAGGTAATCTTATGATCCTTAAAATTCTTATTAACTGGAATATAGCATGCTTGTATTTCTCTGATTTTTTATTGTTTTGATCTATACTTCTTAATTTTGGAAGAAGTGTGCTTCAAATGAAATAAAATTGGAAATCAACACTTTAAAGAATTCTAAAGTTTCCCATTGGGCTTTTTTTTTTAACCTGATGAAGTTTTAAGATCTTTGCCTATAGTTGTCATTATTCATTCTAAAATCAAAATTGAAGAGAATAAATTAGAACTACCATTTCAATCACAACTTGCTTTTCTCTTCTTTAGCTGTTCAAAATTGTTTCCTATGCAGTATACATACACTTGTATAGTTGAAAAATAATTATTTTTTCAAAAGCAATTTATTACATTTTCAGCGGATGTGGTGTAATTTTGAGCTAGTCATTTTTAATACCATGGAGCTTTCAATATAACACATACTTGGTTCTGTATTTGTGTGAGATTCCTTGTTATAAGAATTTTCACTTAGGTATCTTGCCAATAAGTTGATACTCACTCACCTGTGGACTGATTTCTTATGTCAGTTGTTAAAGTAATTTTTGAGAGTATGTTATTATAAAAAAGTATTCTTTCCAACAATGGCAAAGAGTAAATCATTGTGATCTGTCTGGATTATTTAGATAACAGGTATTTGTTTGATGTCAAGATTTTGTTTTATCCTTTCTGTGATTGAATTTATACTTTTACATGAAAGGGGCACTGTTCTGGAAATTGATTCACTCAAGGGTGATAATTTTTAAAGCACTGAGTTATGATAACGAAACAATATGTAACTTACTAGTACATTAAATGGATATTTGTTTTGAGTAGGTAATATCCCTTATTAGTGAGAAATTTTATGTCTAGCTAATATCCGAATCATCTTTTTCCTATTTAAACTACCTAATAAGTTGAACTAGTAAATTTTGTGAACTGTGGGGCTTTTATGAAGTAAAGATACCTGAGTGATTTTGAAAGTAACCTATGCAAAATTTGGTATAGCTTGGAAAATTATCCACAACACACACTAGTGCAAAGCTGTTCATTTGCTTGAATATTCGTGACAGTCAATATCTCTTAGTGCAGATTGACATTAATTCATTTTTAAGGTATGAACTATCCATTCTTTAATGTTCTATGTAAGACCACATCTTTTCTGATTTGAAATAAGACACACTATACTCAGTGATTTATTCTTTTCCAGAAAACTTAAATACATTGGACCTCTGTCATTGGATTTGGTATGTGATCGATAATCTTGATTGTCTAACTTCATTGTATTGAGAGATGCTTAAATTAGCAAAGGGCACTTCTGGCTATATTTTGTTAGATCATGGAGGTGTGACCTGGGGGACTTGTGGCCTTTCCTTTCTGGCTTTTCCCAATCTCTGCTACCCAGGGGCCAGCCATGTACTGAGCAGATTTTCTCTGCTGTGACCTTCTACTGTGATGTTTCTGCCTTGGAGCAAATGGACCATGGACTGAATGAAATCTTTGAAACCATGAGCTAAAATAAATATTTGTTCTTGTAAGTTATGTATGTCAACTATTTTGTCTCAGCAACAGAAAACTGACTAACACTGTTTCAACACCTTTGTCACTGGATAGCTTATTATATGTCCACATGCCTCAATGTAAATTGGATTATCTTTTAAAATTATTATTGTATGATCTCTATTTACCAGAAGTAATTCCTAATAATCTTATAGTGCAGTCTAATTTTGTCTGTTAGGCACCCATAATTGGGTTTGATTGGATGATTGAGACATTCAGTACCAATTGGTTCTTTTTTTTGAGTCTTTGGAATTGTTCAAGACAGTATTCAATTCTTTGCTTATGAAAAATGTGTTGGTTAACCTTCATAGTCAGTTTGACTGGATTAAGAGGCTCCTGTAGAGGTGATAAGACTTAGAGGGTGCTGACCTCATCAAACTGTAGTGATTAATACTTCAATAGCTAAATGGGCTATCAGAAAGTGGGGCCAGTTGAAGGAAGCAGGTCAAGAAAGAGTGACCCTACAGGATACATTCGGTCCCTTGTCTCATATTCTCAGTCTCTTCCCCTAAGTTCTATTTTCTATATAGTATAATTTAAGTGGCTTTCCTCTGCCAATTCCACCATAACATTTATACCTTGAGCCAGCTAACCATGGACTAGAACCTCTGAAACTGTGAGCCAAAATAAATTTCTCATTTAAATTATGATTGTCAGGTATTTTGACCCACCAATGGAAAGCTAAAAAATGCACATAACATTCAGCATGTGAAATCACGACTCTGATGTAATCAGAGTATCATATGTAGAAAAGAACTAACCACATGAATAATGAAGCTATTCAAAGAGAAGTAGCTTTAATAGAATAAAAGTATTTAAGAGTTAATATCTTTCTATTCTAGATAATTTCTGCAGTCCATTTACAATCTTACTTAAATTCCATAATACCTCTCCCATTTCTATATTGTCTTTTTCTGCTTAAACACATCTGAATTGTTTCTGTCAGTTGCATCTAAGAAATCTCACTAAATAATAATACAATCCAATAATAAGACAACCAACACATGGACAGGTAAATTTTTATGGTATTTACTCAATATATTTAATTAAATTTGATATTGGAATGTCATTATCTTTGTAAATTTCAGATCCAGAGCATAACCTTTATTTGACTTTGTTTTCAAACTCTGTGAATACTATAGCTACACAGGCACTTTCACTAGTGATATTTAAGATGAACTTCAAACCAAAGATTACATGAAATCGTTGGCCTTATTTCACAAGGCAAAATACTGTGACATTATCTTCTAAGAAACAAAGTTATAAGACACAGTTACATCTAATGAGTTGTTATTGAATTTGTACAAGCAAATCAAATATCTTGTCTTATATTGCCAGAAATGCTGATTATAACTGTTACGTTAACTTGCCATTGATATCTTAATCTTATTGACAAAAATGTACAAGTGCAAAGTATCTTGGCAGTTCTATGTTAAATCTACAGAATGTGTAAAATCTGCAAGAAGCAGACACTGCTTACTAGGAATAATATTTACTTTCTTTATATTTGTAAATGGATAACCTTTTAAAAAAATTTACAGAGCCTTGTTTATCTTTTGACTTGTATACTTATGACCTCCTTCTCATATGAAATGCCTATTTTCTGTATGTGCAATATTTATCTTGTTATTTTATTGTTTTGACTTTATATTAAATGGACAAAACGGGTTCAGATCTGTTTAATCAATTCTTTTGGGCACTAGTCTCCTTCAATTGCAGTAATGATTGCAGCAGGTATAACAGGACCTGAGACTTCATACAACCCACCATACCAGCCTTCAAGGGAAGCAAAAGCTTTGTAAGTTAGTGGTTCAAACTGCTATTTGTCTCATGGCCCAATAAAAGTCGACATGTGTCTTCAATGGTAACATGCCAAAGGTGCAGGTTTCTTTGGCATAACTTCTAATTTAAGAAAATTACTTGAATCTTTAGAGTCTTGAAATCTCTCCATATTGTTTTATCTTGAGAATGTTAGTATTTCTTGAGTTTAGTAAGGTAAAAAAAAATGTTAATTTTTTTTTGTCTTCTCCATGTGTCCTTACTGTTTATGCTGGGTGATGAATATAATCTACACAACACTCAGTTTCTTCAGCTGAAGAAATGGAAGTAAGAATAATATTTGTTCCATTAACTTGTTAAGAGCAAGTGACACAATGCCTATCACTTAGAAAAAGTGAAAGAAACATAAATGCCTGCACTATAGTAAGAAGAAATCGCTTACCTAGTGTAATCATAGAAGATACCAAGAGAGGGAGAGATTGTTACAGAAAGATGAAGAAGGTTGCAAAGACTAAGGAGGTAGGAAATACTTCTGGGTGGTAGATGTTAGAGATGTAGCATTGCAACATATGAAACAGGAAAATGGGTAGAGACTAATAAGAGAAATGTTTAAACATGTATTTGACAATATTTCCTATGATTTCCATAAAAGACCCTTCAGGGCATAGAGAATTGCTAGACCTTAGAAAAAGGAATGCTGGTGGCATTATCTCTTATATTATTGCCACAGTTAAATGTTTACCAAGTGCTTAGAATTGACCTCACCTTCTGATTCACATCCACTATCTTACATGTGTGCCAATGTAACTTATGGAGTTGTTTTCCACTAAGGCTTACAGTTCATAAGTTAATGTGTGGCAGAGCTGGGTTTTGGAAGTATGGCTTTAGAGACCTCTCAAAACTCATCTTTATACTGCCTCTGGAGACTTGGTCCAGTGCAGCAAATGCTTTGCAGTTTTGTTATATTATGACGATGATGTCATTAAATGTTAAATACAACTAAAAAAATACATACAGTTTTTTATATAACAAGTTTTAAGCCCCCTGCTGTAGAAATACTTTTTTTATCTACCTATTTAGTAGGTTAATAGTGTGGTACAAATATCAATTTCAGAAGTTGTAGTATTTTTCAAGTGTATTCTTTCATAGATATTACTATGTAAACTTGAAAGAGCTTCATGCAACTTTTAATTTGTTTATTTGATAGTGGTTTTCACCATATAATTCCTAGCCAAGATTTAGCTAATTTGTTTACAAAATGGGATTTTAGAGAAATGATGCTTTTTCTTCAACATTTGCATGATTTTTAAATTTTCTAGTATTAATGCTGTGTGGTTGCTAATTAAATTTTGTGATAGAGGAATGCATTTTTAAAAGGCTTTCTTGAAGTGTTGTAGCTTTCAGTTTATGATTTATAGCTATATACTTATGAGAAAGTATGGATCTCCTTTAAAAAACTTATAAATAGATTTCTAACTTCAGGTTCAGAATCACTTGAAATATGTCTTCCAGGGTCGTAATAAAGGATAAATTTCAAAGAAACAGTTGCAAATATTTGCATCCTCTCCTTATATCATACCAGATGGAATTCTAATTAGTAGTCTGTGCCATATTAGAAAACATTGTTCTATTTTAGTTGCAAACAATAGTGTTACTTTGTTTACTCACAAATTATACCTTCTCTTCATACTTTAGAACAAAAGTCAAATGCCACCTAGAATGAATTATGCTTTATATCTTGATTAGCAACATTTCTTTGGAAAAAAATTATAAAGGCTACCAGATTTATAAAATTCAGCTATACTTTAAATTGTAAAAGTTTTCAATTATTCATAGCCAAATAATGATAGAACTTAAGCACATGCAAATGACAAGCAAAAGAAAGGAAACTAAACTCCCTTCAAAGCCAGATATCTAAACAGATTAATTCCTACTTCTAATCTCAAACATTTGAATAGATAGAACTTCAATTTTTAGTTTTTCATGGGGTGGGACACTTGTTTTCTGGGCTTAAGTTGAGATTACATTTTATAGATTAAGCATAATGTTTTGTAGACTAAATATAGGAAACTATTAGAAAGGTGAGAAAAGTTTAAGAAACTATCACGCCTATAGAGCTGACTTTTTCTTTGTCATATAGCCAAAATTTTACCTTTATTTTTCCAAGATCAAAATATGACTGCTATTTTAATAAAATTAGTCTGTAGAGTTGCTTAAAAAGAATGTCTCAAAATATGACTTATTTAAAAATGAACTATAAAAACATCTCATAATTTTTTTTTTACTTACAAAATCTGCCTTTTTTGCAACCAATAGAAATTGAAACCATGGTTTGACAGTGAGTTATATCCTATGCCTTTTATTTTTTATTTTGAGCCTGGAAGTTTCTACATTTTCAAGTTTTCCCAGCTATGCTAGAACCTGGGATCCTCCTGTCTCAGCTTCCCAGAGTTCTGGAGAGCTGCATTACCTTAAGAGATTTTTAAAAAATGATATCCATATCGATTTAGGTTAGCAACATATCTTAAAGAATGCGTACATAATTAAAGTATGGTACTGTCTTTTCCATCACTGGAACTTGATACCTGATACACACAATTTAAAGGAAAAGAACTTCATTTTCACAGTTTTGGGTCATGGTCAGCCAGCTCCAAAGCAGAAACAGGCTGGAAGAAGGGCATGGTAGATGAGAAGGTCACAGCGACCAGGAGTTAGGGAGAGAGTGAGGAGCTGGGGGCAAGAATGCACCCTTCCAGGACATCCTCTTGGTGACCCACAGCTAACCAGGACCCATCCCCTTACCGTATATGTAGCTATTGAACTCACTGAACTCAATAATGGATGATTCACCGGTGAGTGCAACACCTGCACAATCCCAACCAAGTCCAAAACATATGAGAGAAGAATGTCATGAAGCTAATTTGAGATGAAGAAGGCTTCACAAAGGCTTCGCTCTGAACAGCTATTCATGTTCCCCATTAGATGAACCAGGAGGTGATATCTTTCTAATAAATTCATTGTATACAAAGCAACATATACAAAAGCATGGGAAACTATGATCTGTTTAGAAGAATGTGAATTTTGAATTTTTGGAAGTGAAGGAGTGAAGAGGACCTGATGGCTGGTTATGAAACTGCTGAGTGAAGTTTTATCATTTAGATGAGTAAGTACCTTAGAACAGTCTGTGGGTCAGCTTTGTGAAAGAGCATAGCTCACACTACTAGTGCAGAAGACAAATTAACTAATAGTGAACTGCATGTTAGATAAATCAACTAAAAGATTATTTTCACAGTTTAGATGAGATTATCACACCTAAGAGAAAAGCTATGATGGATTGCAAAATATTATGGTAAGATTTAGTGATTAATATATCTAGTGCAAATGAATCAAATTAACTTTAGGAGTGAAACTTTGGAGAGGAGAAAGAATGATACAATTGATTTGGGGCATGTCGTGTGTAAGTTCCTGTGGAGTACACAGGTTAGTTAAATTCAGTAGAAACTCGTGTGTGTGTATGTGTGTGTGTGTTTGTGTGACATGGATAAAAGTGCAGGGTTATGATAGTTTACTAATGAGTATAGTTATGGCTTATATTCCCCAAAGCCTCATGTACTCATAGGTGGGGCTTTTTAGAGCTAGCTGGATCTAACGCATGTGACAATGAGATTAAGTGTGTGTGGTATTAAATCAGTCCACTGATTGGAATTAGCATTTTTCTGTGTGTGGATATTGGAAACCCTACCTTGAGTGGCATCATTAAATAGGCTTATAGCCTGGATGAAATATAAAACTTGAGAGGGAAGGCAGACTTGCTGCTATGGCTTGCTGTCTGCTGGCTGCCATGCCACGAACTCTTTCTGCAGTGCCCCTCTGCCATGAAACTCTGCCTTGGAGCCAGTTGAATATGAATTGAAGCTTCTACAAAATGTGAGCTAACTAAACCTTTCCTCCTTTAACTTTGGGTGTCAGGCACTTTTGTTCCTGCGAGTAACTAAGTAACTAAGACAAGTACATTCTATGCCACTTGGGTTCCCAGCAGGAAAATGAAGTCACATTAACAATAATAGGAATTATTCAAAGATGTATTTACAGAGAGATTGAGTATGATAATGTGGGCAAGATACAGAAAACCGAAAGGATATTGGAGGAAGTTTTGATTCACTTTAATAAAATTACCATAACTTCTACATTTAAATAGGAAAGAAAAGGTATATTGTATCTAAACCTAGAAGCAGAGATAATCAGATAGGCAAGTCATCTTAACGTAACATATGCAATATAACATATACTATGAAAGAACAGTAGCTATCTATTAAGGGTACAAAGGCTTCAAGAAACCTCACATAAGACAAAAGGGGATTAATAACTTGACATGAAACTTTTCCTTCTTCTGTACTCCTGTTGATGTTCCCCATTGACCAAATCTGATTGGAGTATCTGGGAGTTGTTGATAGCCTCTCTACAGTTGAAATTCTTGAGCAAAGGGCAAGAGTTAAAGAGGGTCAGAAGTGTCTCTGGAAGAGCAAGTGGGAGAAATCCATCACAGAAGCATCAAATGATGACTGATTCAGGCAGAGTGTGCCAACCAAGATGAGAGAGTCTCTGATAGGAGGAAATTGGGCAACATCTGTTCCAAAAGGAAACAAGAAGGAATTGATTCAGTACTTGTTTAATATTAGGTCAACCATGGAATGACAAAATGATTATAAGTTATCATGGGGAACTCAAGAAAAGGTCAGAAGAGTGCGTATTTGATTTAACAGATGGTGATTTTATATTAGTGGGAGGAATGAAAAAAGAAATTATATTGCAGTAGTTCAAGTGGAAAAGGAAGTGATGAAGGGAAATTAGGGAGTCTGCACTTCTTTTTTCATGAAGTTTTGTGGAGTAAGGTGAAAAGAGAATGATGGGTAGAGTGGTAGTAAGGATGTGAGTTCCTTGAGGAAATGTTCGTAAGATACAAATTTTATCCAAAAGTTTAGATTTGGAGACTTGAGAATTAGACCAGGGAGAGCCAGCAGTGTCCAAAATGAAAACTCTATTATGATCCTCAATAGAGTACAGTCAGATACAATGTAAATACCTTGTTCCTGGATCTCAAAACATGTTTTGGAACCTGGACAAGATAGCAGGTGAAGTATTCATCTAAGGTACTCAGGATTTGGTTTTCCTGGAGCACACAATGCCTCCTACTGATCTAGAAGTTAAATTAGAATATATTTTTGTGGAGGCAGTTCACTGCTGAGAAAAGAGAACACCCAGATATTTTGAAGTACCGGACTTGAAATGACACCACTGCTGACTGATGAGACAGTGCAGATATGAAGAGATTTTAATAGACCAAGTTCCTGCTGTCCCTCCTCAGCCCATGCTATATACAGTATAGTACATACGCCAATATAGTATATGTGTGTATACTCTTTATACTAGTAGATGTCAGAGCTGAGCAGGAGTTCTCAGCTGGAGGAGGGTGATTTTGCTTACTCTAGAGGAATATTTGTTAATATCTGGATATATTTATGGTTGTCAGAATTGAAAATGGATGACTATTATTTAGTGGGCAGAATCCATTAGTACTTAGGGTACTTGTTCATACAACGAAGAATTATCTAAGCTGGGTGTGCTGGTACACAACTGTAACTCTAGCTACCTGGAAAGCTGAGGCAGGATTTCAAGCTTGAGGTTGCTCTGGACAATTTAGTGAGAACCTGTCCCAAAAATAAAAACGAAATAATTAAAAAATGGCTGGGGATATAATTTAGTACTCCATGGGTTCAGTTCTCAGTAACACACACACACACACACGTGCATGTGCACACACACACACACACACAAATAATTTTCTAGCTTGAAATGTTAATAGCAAGCGAGATTGAGGAGTTCTGAGTGAGGAAGGAGAGGGAAGTACAAGAGATATTTACTTGCTGTCTTTATTGATCTCATAGAAAAAGAAGTAGATGCGTTCTGTGGTCTACCAGCTAACATTTTATTATTCCTCATGAAATTGTAGGGTTTTTGTATGAGTAGAGACTAAGGCTTTACAGATAAGTTTAAGGATACAAAAATATGTCAAACCCCTTGAAACGTGAATAGAGGAGCTGGAAACATGCCAACATGTTGAGGATGTTGCTATGAGAGGGATCCCAAATTGTCACCATAGTTTGCAGACTAGCAATCCAGATTATTCGGTACACATTGGTAGGCTGAAAGAGAGGGTCAGAGTCTTGCAAGTATCTAATCTGCACTAACAGCACTCTCATAGAAGGATCCATCAAGTAGGTGTGTAAAACCATCAGGTAAGTATATGGGAAGCAGAGGGACTTGTGCTCTCAAGGTAGCAGCATACCCTGGGGTTGCCCTCTACCACAGTGGTCATCCCAGAGAATTTTCTATCAGGAGCAGCTCAGGACAGAGAGATAGACTCTTGTTCCATCCCCACACACCTCAGTGAGCATGTAAAACTGTAGTGAGGGCCCAAGTAAGGTAATTATGGGATTGACATGAAATTTAAATAAGATGATAACTGCTTTATATGAGAAAGAGAAGAGGGAGAAAGAGAGAGAGACAGAGACACAGAGACAGAGAGAGAGACAGAAAGAGAGAGAGACAGAAAGAGAGAGAGTGAACCCTGAAGTGGGCTCAGTAAAGATAGTAAAGATGTCCACATGAGATAGAGAGAAATCAGAAGGTCAGAAACTTGGGTTGATTTGAAAAAAGTTGTTTTAAAATACCAAATTTTATGGACTGATATTACTAGTATTTCAAATCCACTATACTTTTTAAAATTAACTTTGGGTACTCAGGTTCCACATTCCCTTACTGAATGACTGACTCCTGCTTCCTTTTGTTTACAGGGTTCAAAATTATGCATGAAAGTATTTACATTTAAAATGCAGTCATGCTTATTTTAGGGATACTGTTTGTATTTGCATCATAATATTCTACCACAAAACAGTTAGTGATTACACTAGTCTGTAATTATTTCCTGACAATTGAATACAGAAGAAATTGTGAGCATTTTTATGATACCAAAAAAATGTTATTTTAAACAAAAATATCAGAAAATAAGGCATCCATGAATGACAGTATCATTGGGCCATCTAGATTTGAAAAAAAAATGATTGCTAACACAGTTCTATTAAAGAAGAAAATGTATAATAGAAGAAAATATATCTTTCTTTTATGAAGAATTGGTATACAAGTAGAATTCTATTTTCTAAAAAAACTGTGAAGAAAAATTTTGTGTACAATAGCCATCTTAAAAGCTTATAAGAACACCAAGATTTAGACAAATCCAGGGACAAAAATTTATTGGTGAGAAAAAAAAAATTATCCTCCAATTTATTTTCCAGTTTCTTTTTATTTTCTTTTTGGTTCCCTCTTAGGAATTCCATTGCTTGTATATAACAAAGTCCAGAGTAAATACAAGTGGCTTTCTCAGCTTTCTGCTTATTATCATTGACAACAGAAGAGCCTACCCCCATTTTTGGTCATTTTCCAATTTGCTGCTACATTTATTTCAACTATGGTAGATTCTACAACCTCCATTTTACACACTAAGGCCTTTCCTCATGAATATTTTTCAACAATTCAAGTGTCTTAGTTCTTTTTTCTGTTGCAATAACAAAATACCTAAGATGGAGTAATTTATAAAAAGGTCTACTTTGGCTCATACTTGCAGAAGCTTAGCAATCCAAGGTCAGATGGCTGTATCTGGTTAAGGCCCCATACTACTGTAACTCATGCCAGAAGCAGAAGGGCATGCAGGCACATGTGTAAGAGATAGAACCCCAAGTATCAGTCTCCCTTTTGAACAATCTGTTTTTAGGATAACTATTCTTTGAGTCCTTTAAAATTGAAACCAGTTCATCCAGAAAAACATGAATTCCTTTTAACGATCTAATCAGTCTTCAGGAGCCCCACTACCTCATAACACATACACTGGGAAGCATATTTCATCATGAGCTTCAGAGAGGGCAAGACATGTTCAAGTCATAGCAGCACCTCACTAACAGATCTCTACTATGCAGGGGGTAGAGGAAAGCGAAGAAGGAAATGTGACATAGAGACCAGAGAGGCTATGATTTAAAACTGACATTGAAGTTGTAATCTCAGATATGCTTCTCCCCACATCTCAGCTATGTCAATGAAAAAATAAATGATGGTTTAGCCTGATTTTAGAAATTTCCTGGGTTTCACTCTATGGCTTGTGCCAAGAATTTAGGGACTTGGTTTGCTGCTCATTGTTTTTCTTTAAATTATCCAGTGTTATTAGAAGCATCTGCTCACCCTGCAGTCCTTGAATGCCTCATTCCTGGCATACTGTTCTATTACGGTTGCTCAGTTTCTCAGTGCTTTCAGTGGGCTCCTTGTTCCAGACTACTGTAGGTGAAATATGAATCGTAGATATGCTTCTTCAGGCTGTATGTTGAGATACTCCACCTAAAATACTAGATGCAGTTTTGGTTTGTTTGTTTTTAGCCCTAATTAAGCAATATGATCAACTTCTGAGAGAGAGAGACAGAGGAGCAGAGAGAGAGAGAGAGAGAGAGAGAGAGAGAAACAGGAAGACTGGAGAAGTAAATCTAACCAGATAAAAGCAGAGTTCATGCCCTCTAAAGGGAGCAGTTTTTTTTTTCCCCTGCAGCCAGGGCTGCCAGCCCTGGAAACTGATTGCCTGCTCACTGTGCTGACTGGCTCACAAAGACTGCTTGCTGCCAGTACCATAGTCACTGCTTTATCGAGTCACCAAGAATGAATTCTGAAATTGCTCACTACCCTTGCACAAGCACCTGATTGAGAATGCACAGCTTTCAAAATTGTAAGATGTGAATGTCTGCTTTTCAATGGAAAATAGGCCTTAAATTTTACCAAATTAATACTTGATAGAGAACTCCCCCAAACACACACACACACACACACACACACACACACACACACACACACAAGGTCTGGGATTAGTCCAGTGCCTTTTCAGAACTACACCTCTACATTTACACCCTGTTTGTTGCCTTTAGTTTCTGATTTGTGCAGAATTCATCAACCAGTTCCCTTCTTGTGTGGTTTCAGCAAGTGTCAGTCAACAGAAAGCCCAGGTGGAAGACTGGTGTGGGAAGAGAGGAGGGGCGGGTGATTCTTCCTGCAGTGTTGCTGAGGGCTGGCTTGTCTCTTGACTGAACTGTTAACTTCTGCAGGAGGGCCTTTCCTTTCAGTTCTCTGGGTTACTGGACTCCTAAACTACTCCTTCCCTTCACTGCTTCAAGCCTGTGGGTGGTAATGACAGGAGACGCTGCACCATCCCTTGTGGTTTCTTTATACACTACCCTCATTTTTGTAAATTGCCCCTTAATTAAATCCTCCTCAAATTATCCTAATTTGAATGTGCCATCTGTTTCTGACTGGAACTCAGAATAATGCAAGCAGCCTGGAAAGCTGCAAATGCCCTCTACTGAGACTTTCTCCCTAGGGCTTTTAGCAGAGTCATCCTATGTCGAACAGTAACATGTTTTTTTTTTCTTCCTCTACTGGGGTCATTTTAGGCCTTCTGAAACTAGATACCCTTCAAGAAGGAAAGGTAATCATAGGAGTATTTCACTAAAATACTGTATTAAAGAATTTAGAAGAGATTACCGATACACTATGGGATAAAGTGGAAAAAACTACAAATAAAATACAATATGTCACATGTATCTTCACTCTTCAAACCCTCAAGAAACATTCAATAATTGAACCCATCAAATATGACTTACAGTCTTACTTATACCATGATACCTCATGCATGGATATGGATCTAGCCACTGCAAAGTAGAGTAAGAGGAATGGACTTTAGAGAAGAGAGCATAGGGCATCGCCTACTCTGGAAACTGCTTAATATGTGATATAGGCTATTATGTTTGAACAAGTAACATACCCAGTTAGTGAGCTTAACAGGCTAATTGGTATCAACCTTTTCTTCTCATTTATAAACTTATGAAAGGCTTCAAATATTACAAGTTTAAAGAATTATTGTGATTTTTTTATGCAGCAATGTCAGCATCTACCTTCAGTATAGTAGCCAGAATGACATCAGCATTTCCCTATTTCATGTATTGTATTTAATTACTACAATGGTTCAAGTCACGTTCATTTCCAAGTACAATTTACTTTTTAACAAAGGCTATCAATAGCCCAAAAGAATAAAACAGTGAGGGATTTTCATATATCAGAACAAGGGGAGAGTTGAAATATTTAGAGGAAGTGATTCTTGGGTGCTTTTAATTACACTATGGATACAGTTTTCTATTTCAAATATGCACATAGGCGAAGATAGATTTCTCAAGTATGCCATATTTCCCCCTAGTGTTATGTGAAAGGAAAGATTTCCCTCTATTATAGCTGGTGAAACCAGTGTCCATGTTCTTTATGTACACATGTGTACTCCATGAAGTCTGCTTACCATGAAGAACTGTGGCTCTCTGCTTAAAGAGTGTAGTCTAACTGCAGGAACAGGCTTGATGTATGAAGCCAGCAGGTAGAAAGGATCAAGAAGTTGATGTTTTAACCAAAGGCAAAGGGAGACATTAGGGAGGTACAGCAGCTTTCTCACCCTGTGAATGAGATAACATCTCCCCTGAGTATCTCCCCAGAGTGATTGAGGTCACTTATTCCAATTGGTTCTGCCTTTTTAGCCCAACTTTTATTGGTTTCCCCTCTTCGCTGCCATATTTTCTCACTGAGTTGATGGTCTGTCCTGAGATGACTTCTCGAATAAAATACCGATAGGTGAATGCTTGCTTTGGAGGGAATTCAAGGCAAAAATATTTTGCACCAAAAATGATTGTAGGTGCAAATCTTCAACTTTAGCTTTTAGAGTTAGTTTGGAGCTAAACTAGTCAACTAGTCATATGGAAACAAGGGCGCTATTATAGGGAATAAACCACGTGATTATAATCAAGACTAACACTGTGAATAATTGGGATGAGTTAAGGGAAGAAAGAGATACTATAATTCAGGTGAAATCTCTAGCAGTTTGGAAATATGGGGGAATAATAATTATAAAATGGCATTGATTTGCAGATAATAACTGCAAAAAGAAAAAAAGAAAATTCTTTTAGATTAAAAGTGAATGCCTTGAGGCAGGCTAGTAACAGCTCAGAACCTGGTATGATAGCAAGAAAGATGTGTAACCACAATTGCAGATACCTCCTCCAATAATGGAAAGCAAACCACTGAAAGAAGTGCAAACTGAACTAAATCCACAGCCCCGACAAGACCCTCATACTAACACCAGAGCCCTATTAGACAAGAAATGGGCACTAAAACTTGGAATCAAGATTTCCTTGAGGAAATCTTAGGAAGAAAGGAATTTTTTTTACCAAGCTGCAGAATCTCTGTATAGTAGAAAATGGGAGGAGATACTTAAAATTTATGTTAAAATTACCAGTAGGAGGGAGTGGAATATAAAGCAAAATAAGGGGGAGTTTATTGATACAGGGCACTTGCCTGAGATTCAAGATTAAGGTGTTGGCAGAGACTCTGCAAAATGATTCTAATATTCTGTTGGAATGGTTCCCTAACACTTGGAGAAATTATTGCCCATGGTAAAAGAGGTATGTTTGCCAGAACTTCCTTGGAAGACATTAAAGAAGAGATTAATGGTCTTGGCACTAATTGGAGTGTGTTAGCATGTCTGTAGTACTAGTACAATAAACTAGTTGATTATGTATCCTGTAGGTCTCAAAGTTTACTCTTTTCTCTTAAACGAGAGGGAATATGATGATCAAAATTCCATAAATATTGAGAAATAGGAGCTACTTAATTATAGGGAACATTGCCATGGGACTGGACTATCTTTTGTCAATAGAATGATGGTGCTCTACAACTTTAGAGACCATGTAGCAGTGCTTGACCATTGGGATGATAGAAGTAATTATTGCGATACACAGTAAGGTAATCTGATAACTATGGAGAGGGCATGCTCTAGGAAAACTAGGATGATTAGTCCCTCAGAGGTGAAAGCTATAGAAGTAGGAAGCAAGAATTCCAAAGAATAAAAATGAAAGTGTTAGTCATAGCTTGTGTGTGGATGTCCCCACAAAACTCCTTGCAGTCATAGGTGGGGCATTTTTAGAGGGGGCTGGATCTAGAGTGTGGATGCTGGAGTTGATTCCTGGTGCAATGCTAGGATCAAGGACACTAGGATTAAGGGTGTGAGTTCTAGCTGAATAAGATATGAAGGATAGAAAGAGCTGTGGTATACCCTTGTTTGCTTTGCTATCTTCTGCCCACCATGAACTATTTCTCCTCTGTGATACTCATCTGCCATCCACCCTGCCTTGGAGCCAGCTGATGATGGAATAAAATCCGTACAAACTGTGAGCTAAATAAAGCTCTTTTTTAAACATTGGGTGTCATGCATCTTGTCTCAGCAGTGAGAAAAGTCTAAGAGGTGTTAGAAGCCCTCAGTAAAGTCCATTAAAGATGAGACATTTGGTGGGATGTTGATAACACTGGAATTTCTACATTCTTAGCAAATACAAAGTTCATCCTTATTGGTATTGGAAAGTGTTCCCAATATTGGTTTTCCTTCCTGCTTCAGGTGTCTCACTAAGCAACAATATCCAAGGATTCACAGAGTATTGTATTTGTTGTCTTGAATTTGTATATAACATTGCTTTCACTTAATTGTGAAAAATTATGCAAATGGGTATGAGATTCTGTAATGCCATCAAAAACTGTAATTTTAAAATGCTGCAAGCCATATAGAATTTTGGAATAGCTTCAAAGAGGGCAAAGCTAAGGTTCTGACTTGGGGTTTAAATCTTTGAAGATCTGAGACATTGTGCTTGAGTGAGTGAATTTTAAAGTGAAATTTCTCTTTGTTGTGTCCAGTTACCCCATTTGGGAATTTGTACTTCCCATCCCTGCAACTTTAAGCTCTGCTGAGCTACATTCCCTGGTTCCAGGAGTGGAGAAGATACACTTCTGTCAAGCAACACAATAAAATTGCCACAAAACCTAAACATTAAATCTTATTGCAATCTGGTAATTTTAGTCTCCTCATGCCCACAGATTAATGAACAAGAAAGAGACATAGAGGATGGTCTAAATAATTGCCCCTTTTAATTGTTCGAGGTAAGGTTACTCTTATATAGCAGGTATAGGAAAGAGAATGCAAAGACCTTATGAAATTTATCAGGACAATTCTAAGGGTGCTCATACTCAGTGGCAACTGTACACAAGGTATTGTTGATACACAGCTATCACCATGTCATGATATTTTGAGGGATTTACAGCCTCACAAATGAAGATCTGAACTGCCCAGTGGCAATGCAACTGTCGTTCAGGACTGAGTGGAATCTGGAGCAAATAGTAAAAGAGGATGATGAATGTCAAACATAGTGTTAGTACCAGATGAAGCAGCTAGGCTTTCTAAATCTTTTACCGTGTGCTTTATTAAAGACTGGGGCATGCTACTACCTTAAAATCTCAGAGCCAAGATTAGAGGGTATTTATTTTATTTATTTTTTATTTTATTTTTTGGTAACAGGGATTGAACTCACAACCTCCCACCTGCCAAGCAAGCAGGCATTTAGGTCACTAAGCTAAATCCCCGACCTGATTAGAGGGTATTTAAATTAGGGCACGAATGTAAGAAATTTAAGCAGTTGATTCCAGCAGATGTTGTTGGTCCCTTGCCCTATGCAACAGGTTCTAACATCTTCATGATAACCACTTTTCATTGTCCCTTGTGACCTCTACCTAAGCCACTTTTTTGGGGGGGGGGTGGAATATATGAAAGAATGCTAATCAAGGAATTGATTAGTGCTAGAGAGTGAGCACCATAGAAATGGCAATCAAAATCATACTGATAGATTGTAAATTAGTCAGGAAATACTCTAGCTTCTTTACCTTTTATTGTGAATGAATCTGAGTCATATAATACATTGTTTCTCAGAGTTTTCTAGTGGAGTTGATTTCCAACTATACACTGCCCTTTAGCGATTTCCTTTTCTTCTCTGACACATATTAATCTCTAGTGGTGTTTTGTAACATCAGATTTTAATAAAATACTGGCATTTGACTCCTTGCCTTAGCATCTCCCTCTTGTAGAATTGGAAACTAAGAAATGTGTTTGACTTAAAAGAGACAACAAAATCATGTATGACTTCTGTGAGGTAAGGATTCAACTCCAAGTATTAGGAACAATACAAATCAAGAGTAAATTACATATCAATTTATTTCATGTAACTACATTCAAAGATTTTCATTCCAGAGATGGCACAGGCTCTTGATTATGCAACAGAGACCCAGGATCTTTCTCAGGCCTCCTAACATGCATCTGTGGCCTCTTGCCACAAGGAGGCTGCTTTCCTTCTGAGTCCCATTTCTCAGGCAAGAAGTAAGAAAGCTTGAAAGGAAAAGACAAAACCAGCAATTATCAATTTAGATTCATCAGTAAGAAGATAAGAAAATGAGTGCTAACAGTGAGGAAATTTAGAAATCTGAAATTTGAGCAGGTGAGTTTATAGCTTTACAGATTCCTCTGTAAGCATAAGGGAAGAAGATGATGATGTAAATAAGGATTTGACCATTCAAGTCACAATGCTGTCATGTAAATAGGCAAACTCTCAACTTGTCTCTATAATCTGACCTAAATTCTAGTATGCTTTCCACTTTGGCATCAGAAAAATAAAAGTTGTAATTTTAAGTTTCAGTAATTAATTAGAATTCTATATGATCTTAAATTATTAATTAAAAATCTATATTAAGTATTCTTTATGTACAATCCATGAATATGACAGACAAAATTTTACTCCAATTAATTCTGTTCTATGTACTAATTTACTCAAACTGGTTAACGTGAAACAGAGCTTGATATCAACTTTTTTCTTCTTTTGGACTATAAGAAATAATACTGAACAATATTGCTTCGTAAAACTTTGCAATGACCTCAAGCTTCGATTTTTTGCTTTGTTTTAAAATTGTGAGGACTGGGCGTGGTGGCACACGCCTTTAATCTTAGCACTTGAGAGGCTGAAGTGGGAGGAGCGTTGTGAGTTAGAGGCCAACTTGGGCTACAATGTGAGTGCAAGGCCAGCCTGAGCTACATAGTACAACCCTGCCTCAAAAAACAGGGGCCAGGAGTTTGGCTAAGTGGCTTAAGTGCCTGTCTGGTAGGCATGAGGCTGTGAGTTTGAGCCCTGGTGCTTAAAAAAAAAAAAAAAAGTTTTGAGGATTGAACCCAAGGCATTTGTACTGAATTATATTCCATGGGTGCTTGATCATATATATATATATATGTTTGTTTTTGTTTTTTTAAAGACAGGCTCTCACTAAATTGCTAAATTGTAAATTGTCCAGGCTGGGCTTGAACTTGAGATTCTCCTTTCTCAGTTTCTCAGAGTGCTGAGATTACCAGTTGTGTTCCACCACTCTCTGACTATAAGAATATTTTTGTTCTCTTAGTATCTAAAGGGAAATTTTATTTTTTCTGATTCTGAAGTTTGTAGGAAAACTACAAATAATCTCTGAAAACTTTTGTTTCTATTTTTGCAATTTTGTGTATGTTTTTCTAAATTCAAAAAAAATCTGTTGCAGCTTAGATCTAAAATATTTCCCCAATGTCTCATGTGTTCAGAGATGAGGGTTTTAGAAGGTGGTTGAATCAGAGGAAATTTATATTTACTGGTAGATTATTTCCCTATTCAATCCATGGCTGAATGTGTTCTTTGCACGTGGGACTTTGTTAGAAGAGGCAGTTCACTGCAAGTGTTACCTGAAAAGGTGTAACTACCTCTCTGGTTGTTCTCTTCCCTCTCTACTTCCTGACCACCAGGAGATGAGCAGCTTTCCCCCACCAGACCTGTCCACCATGCTTTCTGCATTGGAGCTAGCCAACTATGGACTGAATCCTCCAAAAATCATGAGCCAAAATAATTTGCTCCTCCCTTAAATTTTAGGCCTCAAGTATTTTCTCTCAGTGATCAGAAAGTGATTTAGATAGTTTCATGAATCTCAAACTCAAAAACTTTAAATTTTTGCAATTTCTAAAAGTCTTAAATGTTAGAAAATGTAAATGAAGACACACCCATTCCTGACTTGTGTGGAATTGTTAGTGACACCTTCCTATGAAATTTTGTTTTGCTTTACTTGTGTCTCTGTTTTGTACAGTCAGGCTTTGTATTGAATAGCCTCAGATGGGCACTGACAACCAAAATACGAAGCATTCAATTATACTTTTATTTTTTGTGGCAGCAAATGATTTTACTCTGCCAGTTCTGTCTGTTAGGCTAACAGTCTTACATATTTTTTAATTGCTATTTCTATTTGCACTCATATATTTTCCAACTGCCTAGAAGTAATGTAACAGCAAGATTTTTATCACCACAACTGGTGGACACCTGGGTCATTTCATTTCACATTTAGAATATTGAGGAAAATATTTCCAAGCTGTAATAGAGTTATTTCTATGTGATTACTCACTTGAATATGCAACTTTCCCAAGATTTAGTTTCTATAATTAAAAAAACAGCTTTTCATTTAAATACATGTAATTTTAAAATCAATTAAGTATAAAATTATGAGTAATATATTACTCTATAGTGACTTTTATTTTACTATTGACAGTCTTTTTCCCAATTGTATCAATGGAAAAGTTTATTTAAAATGTTTTATTATCATTTATGTATTTCTGGAAATTTATCTTCTTGATTCTTTCCAGTACAGTAATGAAACTTTGAATTGATTGCATCTTTGATTTTTAAAATAATTTTTGCTATTGTAGAATTTTGAAGGAAAACATGTAGGTTAGGCTAACTTGGTATTAGAAACCAAAACCACATTATGGTGGCATAAACTGATAGCTTCATCTGGATCAGAATCTGGTTTTATATTTCTTTTCAAGCACACAGGAAATGAAACTTGTCTATATCCAAGATTTGTTCAGATTCAGAAAGTGTGATTTCCAAGATGCAACTGAACAGTTAAAGTATAGAAACCAAAAACTAAAAAAATAAGAGTTTGTTAAGCTTGGAAGAACCTCACTGGACTTTCATTTTGGCAACCAAATTTTTAATCAGTACTGAGAAGATAACATCAAAAACCAGTTATAGAAGGCTTTTTTGGAGTGAGAAGAATTTTATTAGATAATTTAGCTATATGATGTGAATGTTTAGTGATGAGATAATCTCAAAGCCTAGTGCTCCTCTGAAAGAAATAACTATGGGACTCTAAGAAAGTTGAGGGAATTATTTCACTGTCAAAATGACTGAGGACTCTGTCAAGAATTGGGAAAATAGGGGTTCTAGATATTCCCCAACCTAAAGGAGTAGAACACACAACGTATTGTCCTTCAGTTTTGATGATTTTTCACTTGCTTCACTGGATGCTTGTGTAAAACAAAAACACTGATGTCTGAACATGTAGGTGTATTTCATATGTTAAATCAGTTATTTTTTCCTCCTTTTTTAATGTAGAGATAAAACTTTTTATATAAATCTAGCATATAAATCATCTGTTTTTGCCTTCAGTAGATCCTGATACTACCCAAAGTAATTTATGTTTTCAAAAGCCATATTTTTAATGGCAGAGCTTTGTATGATCAACCTAAGTGCACGTGTCAAAAAACTGTTACTGTCCTCTAAAATTATTTAATGTCTAACATTTGAAACTCTTTAATAGATGTTGAGCTGATGTTCCAAAATTAATAAACACATAAATGCAAATCTTATATAGTTTTGTTAACAATAATTGTTAAAAGAATTTATCATATTGTCATTTTGTACATTGTCATTATTATTACTAATAAATTATGTTAAAATTTGTCCTGTGAGAATTAACAAAAAAGATTAGTTATAAATCTCTTTTGGGCTCCTGTTGTTTCTCAGTTTTATTCTAACTTTCCCTTGTATCTACCCACAGCTTTTTATTATAAACTCTTTTATTTTTTTCCCCTAATTCACTTTCCATTTTCTATCATCTGTGAAAATTTGTGGTTATAAGGTGTTGACTTATGAAGTAGTTTCAAAATATTCGTATGACCCCATTTTCTCCATATTAACAGCCTACAATTTGTTCTGAAATATTCTCCCTAATTCAGTTAATTTATGTTTTCTCTTACCCACAAAAAGTCTAATCTGTTTTTACATATCCTATTACATTGTGTTTTAGTACTGTACTATCATTAGCTCTTTCACTTTTTTGTTCTTTAAGAAATTGAAATTGGACTGTATTTTCCTTCTCTTGACTCCACATTTATTTATTTGAAGCAGGTTTTGGCATTTGTCAGTTTCATACATTATTCTGGTGTAATCATGTCTGAGGTATTGCATATTAATGGTTGCTCTTTATTTTTAGGCTATTACATGCATATGTGTACATGTTTACATGAACACAGTAGGCCTATTAGCTAAAAATTTAGGAACAAAATTCAATTTGTAATAAAGTTACAAAGTTGTTTAAGTTAGGAGTCATTGGTCTCAAGCGCCCTGCTTTTTAATTGGTAAGTACTGAGCTAGGACACTAAATATACAGATTAATCTGGTTACATATACGTTCTCATAAGCATTGCAAATGAAACATTCAAAAATGTTTTGAAACTTTTTTCCCTGTTTTGGCCTCTGAAAACCAAGCAAAACTGAACAGAAATAATTACCCTTTTCCTTGGAGATATTATCCATCAGGTTACAGTTATATCTACAAAATCAGTCTTAAGAATTTGTTTAGGTTAATAACGAATACCTTTGAATTTAAAGTAAAGCCATAAGTTTGCAGAGTTTCTATAATATTTTTGTGCATAAGGAGAATATGCTGTTATGTTCATTTAAAATTACAAATAAATTTCTTTCATTTTTCATAATTTTTCTTGGATTTTAAAAAAATCCCTTCTTGCCTTTAACCTATGAAAAAGATTTTAAAGGGCTATGCTTTAGTATCTGGGAAACATCACTGCTAGGTTTCAAGAAAAACCTAACCTCACCATTCATGTGAATTTTGAACTGCCCCCTGAAGGTCTAAAAATGAGAGTTGGCAGGCAAGCAAGGAGTGATATAAACTGAACAAATTGCGGAAAGGGAAATACTTTATTGCTTTTGTCTTCAAGAAGAAATATATTTAAATTCATTTCTGCTTTTCAGATAACCATTAGATCTCTAACTCCTTCAGTTTCTTATGTTTGAAACCTCTCATCCCACAGATTTTTACTGAGCATATATTATTTTTGAAAATGATCCTCAGGACTTCTTATGTCACAAAATTCTATAGTCCCATGATAAGCAGGAACCAGCTATGTTTTATAGTATAAAAATTGGTTTCTGGTGGGCTAAAATTTCATACAGATCATCCAAAGTTCAGCTTTATAACAAATCTGAATCCTAAGGATTCTTTATTTTAATTAGTATAAGTATACAGCATATATGTAAATGTAAATCATAATAAAACAATCGTAGTAGGAAGTACACAAAAGTTATATATGTAAATTACTATTATAAAATATGTGTGGGTCTAAATAGTGAGATAAACATCCTATATTTTTTTCTTTTTCTTTTTTTTTCTTTTTTCTCTTGGTACCAGGCATTGAACTCATCACCTTGTGCTTGCTGGGCAGTTGCTGTGCCGCTGAGTTATATCCCCAGCCCAAACATCCTATTTTTATGAATTAAAAATCTCAACAGCATTTCCCCCTCTAGGGGGAAAATGATACTTTTTCAATCTTCTCAAAATGTGTTTTGAGGCAGCGGTGTTCTTTCAAACGTGAAAAACACACAGTCAGATTATTAGCAACGGAATTTTCTAGTGTCTGAACTGCCCTAGAAATTAACCTATTGTCACTGTATACTCAGCAACACAATCTAACTGAAATTTACACCTGAGTTAGTTGATTAGAGCTTGTTAAATTAGCTCATCCGTTTCATTATGTTGGTGGACACATTTTCCTAGATGTCATGTGATTGACAGACTTGTTCGATGGAACAAGGAGCAATCACTCTTCTTAGCATCTCTTTAATCTGAAGCATCCTCACTTTCCATCTCGTGTGTATGTGTGTGTGTGTGTGTATCTCTACTTCCCAAAATGTTCTTCTTCATGTTCAGCATTAGCAAGAGAAGGTTGAACTTTGGTCAAATTATTTACACACTGTGTGTCTGTCGAGATGAGAGGGAGAATGAAAAGCTCTGTACGCCAAAGCATCATAATTAAGGTAATGCCAACTTTATAATCTCTGCGATTGTTAGAATTTGAAGAAGCTCTGTTTTAGAACAGTGCCTGACAAATAAGCACTTCATAAATATGACAATAAATCACACCTCAATCAGATTAAGTTAAAAAGTATTGGCGTACTCTTGGGAAAGACCAACAACGCTTAAGTACTACCCAGCACTGAATGATTTCAACCAAACATCGACAGGAAATATTTCTTTTGTGTAGTAAGGAGGGAAGCTGCAATAGCAGTAGACTTTCAAATCTCAATTAGGTTTCTGTGCTTGTCTTGCCTTGTGATTGAGAGTTTGGAAACCTCAGTAGAAAAGAAAAATGGTTTATGTAATTTCCATTGGCCTTCACTATAGCCACATAAGTTACCATCTAAATCAACGTGTGTTTGGCAGTCTGTGAGACCAACAATGGATTGCCTGTATTCAGACCGATGTGTCACTTTATGACAACGAAGTTAGGGAACAATATATGTTGGAAAACATAATAGGTTCTTGCTTAAAGTAAAAAACACATACAACCCTCTACTGTGTCCCTGAAAGTATTTATAAATGACTTGAATTGGAACAGATTGTTCTTTCCACAGAAATGCAATGAATGCTGTTTCATCATATCTTATAAAATTTTACAACCTTCAAAAGAGTTAATGTCCAATGGTTGATTGGTTTTATGCTTTTGCTGGCCACCTCATATTTTGTAAGTCTAATAATTTTCAGGGGCAGTTGCTGGATTTCAAAACATAAATTATTTTAAGATAGGAACAGAAAGATAAAGATCAAAAAGAACTTTGCCAAAGAACAGTGTGACACAAAAGAAAAAATGTTCATGTAAGTGTTTTGTTTCAAGACATATATAATCATAGTATCACATCTAACTCCCTTTTCCCTGAACTTGACATGTTAGCAATGTTCCAGTCAATAAGTCATCAGAAGGGCATTTCATTACCTGGCGTCAGCTTCAGAGGTAGTAGACAATGCTATCTTCTATTTTGAGAGGAACATGGGATAGATACCAGAACATTAATTTGATGGAGAAAGTCACTCAAGTTCTTCCAACAAAATAGGTAATACACTATGTCATTACCTGTTGCCTGAAAAAGAGATAAAAAAGTCTCCAAAATGACCCTTCTCCCACTTCAAAAACCTAACTCCCAACAAATTACACTGCTATAAAAAGAATGACTAATTACCTTCCACTAGGAACTATAAAGTGTCCAATTATAGGTCTAATTAGAAGGGAAGGGCATAAAGTAATAGGGTTTTGTTTAGAAATGTTGTTATTCTCAGGACACCCTTTAAAGTGGTTTCTGTGTATTGTTTTATGTATTACATTTATTCTACCTTTCTGTAACTTGCTCAGATTTATCTCAATAGGACAAACATCTGTCACATCTTGCATATTGCTTTAATTTGATTGTCCCTTACCCCTTAGGCAAATACAGACAGGTGGAAAACATACTGGCTATTTCACACAACATCTGTAGTCACTTTAGCCAGTCTTTTTTTTTATGGCTTGTCACAGCATGAGAGGCTGCAGAAACCAAACTGCTTCTCTCTCATTGTAGCAGGTGGAATTCTACCCTCTGTTTGCTTGAACAGTTCTGCACCACTTAGCATTTACAAATGCAGACTGGGGAGAACAGCTGCTTGGATGCTGGGCTGGTCTTTGAGATTTGGGGGGTAAAGGGAGAAAAATTCAGTCAACAAAAGAGAGGGTTCAATTAAGTCTTGTTTTTATTTTGCAGCTCTAAAGGAGATTAGTGACTACAAATGCAAACACATTCATACACACACACTCTCACACACACACATACACATATATAGTGTTTTTAGCAGCAATTTGACGTGATTAATGAGGCTGCTCTGGCACATCTTGAGGACAGCATATTAGTCACGGTTAATGCCTCTTGCATAGCCTGCTCAAAGAGCAATACATCCTTATTAAATGCTTCTATCATGGAATTGGGAGGAACCTCAGAATATCATACAGTCAATGATCCTAATTCAATATTGGTGAAGGGACATACAATACTCAAGATTGATAGATTTTTTTAAAAAATTTTATTAAGTAAGAGAAAGTAAAAATGTATGTGGATTCTCTAAAAATATCCTTCATGACAGTTCTAGTTTATAATCATCATTTAAGCCAAGAAATATTTCCTTATAAATGAGTTTTTACTTTAAACCAAGTCAATTTCCTCTCATCTAGACAACAATAGAAATGGAGAAAAATTGCTCAGCTTTGCTTATATGTGTACTTAATATGCTTGGGGATGCTTATTAAATCATCCTCTTGCCTGATTGCTATGAATTAAACTCCTTTCATCTTTTTCACTGGAATTATATTCCATTTTTAATGAGAATCTTTTATAGTTGTTTTAAAAATTGTCTCTGGATTCTGTAGTATTTGCAAAGGGTGGAAAAGAGACCACGTCTATCACCTGGGCAATAACTACCTAGTGTGCTCTTAAAAATGAAGTCTCAGGCACCTTCAGCTACTCAACTGGAATATCTGAGCTTGAGGCCCTGAATCTGCATTTTAGCAAGAATCTTGACAGATCCTTATGCATATTTTGAGTACCAGTTTATCTTTTTAAAAATTTGACTGAATCATTATTGTACGCCATGCATTGATTCCATACCTTATTACCTACTTATCTCGAAGAGTTGTTAATAAAGTACCAATTTATCTTTATTTTTTTATTTAAGAGAAAAAAAGACACATATAAGAAAGACAAAAAGCAAAAGAGACATCAAATGACTAGAGCAAATGCACAACAGAAATATTATAGGTTTACAAAACAGGATGATAGAAACTTGACAATGGTTGCAATATTGCATATTGTTACCTTCAAAATGATTGTTTAGATTAACAGACATAGACATGTAGAATTGATCTAATCATATGAGTATTAACCGTTCTTTCTCAATAACTAATACATTCAACAGTATGTTCATTTTAGTTATCTTACATATACATATATACAGATTTATATCTTTTTCTTTTCCCTTCCCTCTTTCCCCCTTTTACCTTCCCAACTACTTATGCTCTTTAAGCAGTTTTTTACCCTTACATAGTATTTATTGTAGATTTTGAATCCTATATACTTTTTCAGTTTCTTACACTAGGGAGACAATACAGTATTTACACATGTGGGTTTAATTTATCTCACTTATGAGTATAGTCTCAAGACGTGTCCATTTATTATAAAAGTCTCAATGCAATCTTTCTTGATAACTGAGTAGTACTCCATTGTATAAAAATACCACATCTTTTTAATCCATTCCTTGATTGATGGGCACTTGGGTTGTTTCCAAGATCTGGCTATTACAAATTGGGTTGCTTAAACATGGGGGCATAAATATCACCGTGGTATGATGTTTTCAATTCTTCTGGGAAAATGCCCAGAAGTGGGACAGCTGGGTTGAATGAAATCTCTAATCGTAACTTCTTGAGGAATCTCCACACTGATTTCCAAAGTTGGTGCACCAGTCTACACTCCCACCAACAGTGGAGAAGAGTTCTTTCTTCCACACAGCCCCTCCAGCATTTGTTGTTGGTTGATTTTATAATCTTGGCCATTCTTTCTGGAGTGAGATAGAATCTCAGTGTTGTTTTAATTTGCATTTCCCGAATGACCATTGATGTTGAACATTTTTTTCATATATTTATTTGCCATCTGTATTTCTTTCTCTGATAAGTGTGTATTTATCTCAGATGCCCACTTTTGGATTGGGTCCTTGAATTTTAGGGGCCTGATTTCTTTTAATCCTTTATATGTTCTAGAGAGAAGTCCTTTGTCTGATGGACAATTGGCTAAGATATTTTCCCAATTTGTGAGTTTTCTTTTCACTCTGTTGGAGATTTCCTTTGACATGCAAAAACTTTTTAGTAAGATGAGATCCCAGTTGTTGATTCTGGGAAGTGTTTCTCATGTAATTTGATTTTTGTTCATGAACACTCTGCCTACTCCTATGTCATCAAGATTTTTACCTACTTTTTCTTCTAGTAAACTTAGTGTCTCTTTTAATATTCAGATCTTTGATCCATTTTGATTTTATTTTAGTGCATAGTGATAAACATGGATCTAGTTTTAGTTTACAACATATAGAAAGCCAGTTTTTCCAGCAGCATTTGTTAAAGAGGCTGTCTTTCTTCCAATGTACATGTTTGGCCCCTTTGTCAAAGATGAGGTGGCTAAGTGAGTTTGTAGTTGTGGCTGTATCTTCTAATTTATTCCACTGATCTTCAGGTCTGTTTTGATTCCAGTACCATGCTGATTTTATCACAGTGGTTTTGCAGAATAGTTTCAAGTCGGGGATTGTGATGCCTCCTGCCTTAACTTTGTTGCCCAGAATTGCCTTTGCTATTCTAGGTCTTTACTGGTTCCAGATGAATTTCAGGAATGCTTTCTCTAGCTCTGTGAGGTAGGCAAATGGTAGTTTGATTGGGATTGCATTAAATCTTAAATCTGTATAATAATTTTGGGAGAATGGCCATTTTCATGATGTTTATTCTTCCTATCCATGAACAGGGAATATCTTTCCATTTTCTGAAATCTTCTTTGATTTCTTTCTTCAGAGTAATGAAATTTTCACTGTATAGATCTTTTACTTCCTTTGTTAGACTGATTTCTAAGTATTTCATTTTTTTTTTTTTGGATGTTACTGTGAAGGTTGTGGTTTCCCTTATTTCTCTCTCAGTGACTTTGTTATTTGTGTACAGGAAAGCTATTGATCTTTGAGTGTTCACCTTGTATCCAGCAACATTACTGAATTTGGTTATTACTTCTAGAAGTCGTCTAATGGATTTTTGGGGGTCTTCTATGTAGAGTATCATATCATCTGCAAATAATGATGATTTTACTTCTTCCTTTCCTATCCTTATTCCCTTTATTTCTTTCCCCTGTCTAATTGCTCTGACTAATATTTCCAGGACTGTATTGATTAGGAGTAGTGATAATGGACATCCTTGTCTTGTTCCTGATTTTAAGTTGAAAGTTTTCAGTTTTTCTCCATTCAGTAAGACATTGGCTGTTGGTTTATGATATATGGCTTTTATCAGGTTTAGGTAGAGACCATCTATTCTGATTTTCTGTAGGGTTATTTTTTTATCATGAATGAGTGTTGGATTTTGTCAAAAGCTTTTTCTGCATCTATTGAGATGATCATATGGTTCTTGTCCTTGGCCCTGTTGATATGGTGTATTACACTTATTGATTTGTATATGTTGAACTATTCCTGCATTCCTGGGATGAATCCCACTTGATCATGGTGTATAATCTTTCTGATAACTTTCTGTATACTCTTTGCCAGTGTTTTATTGAGGATTTTTGCATCTATGTTCATAAGGGAGATTGGCCTGTAATTTTCTTTTTTGGTTGGGTCTTTCTCTGGTTTTGGTATTAGGGTAATACTTGCTTCTAGGAATGAGTTAAGGAGACTTACTTTCCTTTCAATTTCATTGAAGAGTTTGAGGAGTGTTGGCATTAAGTCCTCCCTAAATTTCTTGTAGAATTCAGTGGTGAATTCATCAATGCCCGGGTTTTCCTTGTTGGTAGGGTTCTAATTAGAATTTCAGTTTTATTAGCTGAAATTGAGTTATTCAGCAGTTTTACATCTTCTTGATTCAGCTTTGGTAATTCATAGGTTTCTAGGAATCTGTCCATTTCTTGTGTTATTGAATCTATGTGAGTAAAGGTTTTCGAAGTAGGTTTTGATGATCTTCTGTATTTTCACAGGGTCAGTATTGATTTTACCCTTTTCATTTCTTATTGCATGAATCTGAGTTTTTTCTTTCCTCTTTTTGATAAGGTTGGCTAGGGGCTTATCAATTTGATATACTCTTTCAAAGAACCAACTCTTCAATTCATTAATTCTTTGTATTGTTTTCTTAGTTTTAATTGCATTAATTTCTGCTCTGATCTTGATAATTTCCTCCCTTCTTTGGGCTTTGGACTTGACTTGCTCTTCTTTTTCTAGAAGTTTGAGGTGCAGCATTAGGTTGTTTATTTGTGTTCTTTCCATTTTTCTGATGTGGGAGTTTAGTACTATAAATTTCCCTCTGAGGACTGCTTTCATTGTGTCCCACAGGTTCTGGCAATTTGTATCTGCATTTTTATTGAATTGTAGATATTGTTTAATGTCTTCTTTAACTTCTTCTGTGACTCATTGGTTATTTTGGGGAGTACTATTTAATTTCCCTGTGTTTATGGGGGTCTTGTAGGTTTTTTTGTCTTTCATTTCCAATTTTTCTGCACTATGGTCAGATAATATGCATGGAATTATTTCAGTACCTTTGCATTTACTTAAGCAAGTTTTGTGAACCAGCATATGATCTGTTTTAGAGAATGACCCATGTGCAGCTGAGAAGAAAGTTTATTCGATGTTGATGGGTGGAATACTCGGTATAGATCTAGTAGGTCCATTTGTTCATAAGTTTGATTCATTTCTGCTATTTCTTTGCTGACTTTTTGTTTGGTTGATCTGTCTCTCTGTGACAATGGGGTGTTAAGGTCCCCTGTTATAACTGTATTATTGTTTATTTGGTGTTTCATGTCTATTAAGAAGTGTCTTACATAGTTGGGTGCTCCCATATTTGCTGCATATATATTTATGATTGTAATCTCTTCCTCTTGAAGTTTTCCCCTAACAAGTATGTAGTGACCTTCTTTATCTCTTTTGTTCATTTTTGGTTTGAAGTACATATTGTCTGCAAACATAATAGCTACCCATGCTTTTTCCTGGGTTCCTGTTGCATGGAATCTTGTTTTCCAGCCTTTGATTTTTAGTATGTGAATTTCCTTTTGAATTAACTGTATTTCTTGTACACAGCATATCATTGGATTTTGTTTCTTAACCCACTCTGCTAGTTTGTTTCTTTTTATTGGTGAGTTGAGACCATTTACATTGATTGATATAACTGATATGTACTGACTCATCCCTGTCATGATATCTTTCTGTTGTTGGTTTTCTACATTTTCTGTTTAATTATCTGCTCTGCTTAGTGGTTTCCTATTGTTGTTGTTCTTAAGATTGTAGTTATCTTTGTCTCCTTCTAGAGTGTCTTTCAGTACTCTTTGTAGAGTTGATTTGGTGACCATAAATTTCTTCAGTTGTTCTTTGTCATGAAAGTATCTTATTTCTCCATCAATTTTTAAGGATAGTTTTGCAGGGTACATCAATCTGGGTTGAAAGTTGTTTTCTTTTGGGATTTGAAATACTTCACTCGAAGCTCTTCTTAACTTAAAGGTTTGTGTTGAGAAGTCTGCCGTGATTCTGATAGGCTTTCCTTCATAGGTGATCTGTTTCTTTTCTCTGACAGCTTTTAGTATTTTGTTCTTGTTCTGTATTTCTGATATCCTGATTATTATATGTCTGGGTGAAGGTTTATTTTGGTTATGGTTCATTGGGGTTCTGTATACTTATCTGTATTTCAGATTCTCTTCCCATGTTTGGAAAATTTTCTGTTATTATTTCTATGAATAGTCTTCACCGGTCATTAGTATTGACCCCTGTTTCTTCATTTGTGCCTATTAATCTTACACTATTTCTCTTGGCATCATCTTGCAGCTGTTGAATTGTTGTTTCTTGGTTCTTTATTATTTTTAAGAGATCTTTTCTTTCATGATCATAAGCTCCCTTGCTGTCTTCAAGATCTGAGATTCTATCTTCAGCTTCGTTCAAGCGGTTTTTCAAACTTTCCATGAAATTTTTCATTTCCTGAATTTCCCTTTGAATCTGTTTCATGCATTCTATGTGTGTCTTATATTGTTCATTCAAAGTTTCTATCAGTTTCTTATGTTCTTCTGTTTTTTTAATCTTGATCTTCTTTAGATACATCCAACATTTCTTTCATAATGATTGTCATTTCATTTTTAAGCCAAGAGATTATTTCTGAATTGTGTTTCTCTATAACTTCATGGAGTTGTTTCTTTACTGCATTTGCTATCATTTCATAAAGTTGAGTTGTGTGACTCCCAGTGTCTTCCTTTTCAGTGTCTCTTGGGTTTGTTCTCAGTGGGCTGGGGGATTGAAACTGCCTCTTGGTTTTTCATTTTGTCATTTTCTTCTGGGACCTGTGTGGCTGGGCTGGCAGCCTCCCAATGAAATGTACTGGAACACTGTGTTGGGTAGAGCTTCAATCGTCCAATATCCCCATGGCTAGCTGGGGCACACCCCAGATTATGGTGCTGGACCCTTGTGCTCTGTGGTCTGTGAGGCTGGCCGTATGTTCCTTTGATGTACTTTGTTGGGTTGCTTCGGCATGCTGGGCTGGACAAAGTTTGTAACCTTCCTATAGCTAGCAGGGTCACACCCTTGGAGCTTGTTGCTGTGGCCTAGAACCTGGCTGTCTAGTGTTCAGAACCTTCATGACCCAGGTGGCTAGCAGAGATGCACTCCTGGGGTGTGTCACTGCACCTTGAGCCTGGCTGAGTGGAGTTTGGAATTTCTGGGTCCCAGGCAGCTAGTTGGAGCACACACCAGAGTGTGGCACCACCTGGACCTTGCTTCTGGCTGTGAGGAGTTCAGAGCCTGTGGAGTGCTAGTCAAGCCCTGGTGAGTCCCAGGCATATAGTGCTGGGGCCTTGCTCCTGGTTGGGCAGGTTCACAACCTCTAGGACCTGCTGTACTGGCCTGCTGGCTGCACCCCTGAACAATGGAGATTGCACCTTGTGCTCTGATGGGCAGAGCTCAAGTTCTCTAAGGCCCTGCAGCTATGCTAGCCAGTCCCTCATGAGCAGCTCTGGGGCTCTGGGCTGGGCTGGTCTCAGTACCTCTGTGTCCTGTAGGGCTGGCCGGCCATTCCCCTGGTGGGTTGTGCTGAGATGAGGGACTGGGTAGAGCTGGATCCTCTGCGTAGCTAGTGAGGGCGCACTCTCGGAGCATGCTGCTGGAGCCTCCACCTTACTGAGTGGAGGCTGAGACCTCTGGGACCCAGGTGGCTAGGCGGAGCACACCCTGGAGTGTGGTGCCACCCAGACCTTGGGTCTGGCTGCGAGGAGTTCAAAGCCTCTGGAGCATCCAATTTATCTTTATTTTTAATTAAACTAGCCAGATACTTTTTGTTTCAAGCCACAGAAATTACATTGCCTCCAGTAAACTTTTCCATGGTCATCGTATTATCACATCAGCACTTCTCAGTTTAATCAAAGGTTAAATGTGGGCCTCTCCAGTCTATTTATAACCCCTCCAGTTTCTCTGCAATTGTCCATCATCCTTCTAACAGTACTTCACTGCTGTCTAGTATGTCCTCTTAATTTGATTACAGTTGATTCCTATTAGTTCTCCATTTTTACTAACATAATAACATCTCCTTGAACCCCAGGTGTTCTGAATATCTCACTTCTTTGCCTTTATTCATGCCTTTCCTACCTCATTTGTTGAGTTCATCACCACATGTCTATTACACTGCATGTGCATTTCTCTTTAACTAATTCTTTAAAAAATAAACTTATTTTTAAATTGATAATAATTGTTTATATTTATGAAATTCAATGTGATGTTTTGATCTTATATTTAGCAGATTCATTAATTTATGTCTTCACAGCATTAGGATTTGATTTCCTACCTGTTCAACAAATATTTGGGACAACTATCCTATACAAGGGATTTATTTTCTTTAGAGATGCTACTGTAATTATGTTTCATCTAGTATGTGTCCCTCATCTTTATAGATCTTCCTAAAGTATACATGAGAACCATCAGTAAGGAAACTTCAACCAAATAGGCCTGCTTATTATAGATTGATATAATTTTCATACTGTAAGTCCAGAACATGTTATCTACTTTCATTCCTTCTCATTTCTCCTGTCATTCCCTATCTAATTCACTGTTTGCTGCTTTCAGTTTACTGTTCTCTCGAAACTACTTTCACCACAGATACTAATGTTATGTGAAATTTAAGCCTTGATTTTAAGTCTTCATTCATTCTTAACTACTTTTTAATATTTGATACGGATAAGCATTGTTCTTTAAAATTCCCTTCATATTGATTACATTTTATTCTCATCTTTTTGTAATTTCTTTACTTGTTGTACCTCTTTATTACTGGGCTCTAATTATGGGATTGCATAAAACTGAGTAAATTCTTCTATTATCTGTTTTTTTCCTCTACTCTCTTGAAGAATAGAATGTATTCCTAAAATTCCTAAAAACATTTGCTATCCATAAACTTCAGGTGTTATTTAGTTCTGGTCCAGCATTTCAATCTTGCATTTCTAATATAGTATTCATGTCTGTGTTTCTCTGATTTCTCTATTTTCTGGTGGGCACTTGTTCTTGCATGTAGTTATACCCAAAGTGTCTAAAGTATAACTTGCATTCTGTCAAAGGCAATTTCTCCATATTTCTTCTTAAAAATTAGAATCAACCTTCAATCTCCATCTCTTAGTTTCCAAATTTAGACTTATCATGACTTTCTTATCCCACATTATTAGTTGCTTTTGTTTCCTCCCAGGAATGTTTGGGTGGATCATGCATACTGCCTGTGTTGCCTGGGAATTTAGCAATCTATCCATGAATACTCTTTAAATATATTATCAACATTTATGCAATGGAATTGGTGAACAATACATTTTAGATTATTTTAAAAGTATATACAGAGAGAGATTTATTTACTTATCCTCTTTCACTTCCCAAAGTAGGATCAATATTTTGAGAAAAACAAATGGGCTGTATGTTACTTCATGTATTTTCTTCTCCTAAAATAGACATTTTCTTAAAATCTTACTAAAAGCTTGAAAACATAAAAACATAAAATTATTTTTTATTACTAATACATCATACATTATTTCCCCCTGGAAATTCAGCCAATAGTGATCAACAAGTTTAAGCTGTGCTATCACAAAATTTCAAGTTATATGTCACAACACTTCACACATTTTCATGCTTCTCCAAATATTTTAATTTTTTGAAAACCTCAGTAAGGTTCTGTATATCTGATAGTGCTGAATTAATTTACATTCTGCTAATTTACTAATATTTTTATCGATTGATATATTTGACAGGAATATTATACTATTTGATCTATCAATTAATACAACTTCACTTTTGTATAACATACCCTCTTAGAAAACACTTTCCATATAAGTATTAATTCTCAATTATCTTCAGATTTCTTTGTTAATATGAGCATAATATACAACAAACCTTCCTTTTCATTTTATCACTAAAAGTTAAATCTCTGTCTCATTTGTCCTCAAACACAGTTGTGTTAATTTCAACACCTGACCTTTATTTGTGTTACTCTCTCTGTTGGAATATCAACAAATATTTAATGAGACAAACAGTAAGAATATGGCCTTTTCAGTACAGAAACAATGAAGATGATATCTCATTTTATTATATCAGAGCAGTTTGATCTTGTATTAGTAATTCAACCACTCTAAAATTTACTTTCTGAGCCATAACTTAGAAATAATGGTGACTTGTCTTTAATAATTACAAGTTAAATGGATTAGATAATGTAAATTATGCTTTTTCAATTATTTGCAAAATTGCTGGTACAAATATGTATTTAATAATTGTTAGTTCTTTATTAGAACTAGTGATGAGTAATAGTGGGGAAGTTGTAATAATATAAAAAAGTTATGATGAATATAAGAATGTAGTAGAAAACACAGGTAAGATTCTGTCACTTCTCTTAGGGAATCTACAATGCCAATAAAAAAATCAATCCAGTACTGTCTCAGTTACTTTCCTATTACTAGAACCCAATACCCAACACCCATAATTTAAAGGATGGAATGTTTATTTTGACTGACAGTTTGTAGAGGTTTCAGTTTATAGTCAACTGACTCCAACACAGGATGGTATGGCAGAGGGGCATCAAAAAAGAGAAACAGTTCATGACATGGCAGCAGGAAACTAGGAGAGATAAAGGTCAAGGAAGGGGTGGGGGAGATAGACCTGTCCGGGGCATGGCCCCAGTGACCCACCTCCTCTGACCAGTTTCATCTCCCAGGTAACATTCAGCTATAAATTTGTCAACAGACTAATCCATTCATGAGTATACTCACCCATGATTCAATCACCTCCCAAAAACCCCATCTATGAGTACATGAGGCTTTTGGTGGACATTTAAATATAAACCATAACGAGCATTTAGAATAAAATTTGTACTATACTGCTGCACAGCATAGGATTTTGAACTAGTTTGGGTGTCTTAAGAGGTTCCCTGATGGAATAGCACAGTTAATGATATTTATATTGAGGTGAGAATCAGGTTAATGAGGAGGGAAATCAGAATGGGGTACACAGTCAAAATGAGTAGCATGTATGAGGGCCTGGAATGAGAGGGAAAGTGGTGGGAAATAAATGATCCTGACTGAATCATGACAAACTGTGAAACTAAAAAGCTTTCAAGAGGCTAACTCAAATTAGTAGGATTCAGAACCCGTGGGTTCTTTTAGCTTTCTGAAAGAATTTGTACTCTGTCCTAAGAAAACTGTTAAAGAAGGATTCTGCAAAGCAGTGTGTTAATTGAATTTTCTTTCTTTTTTTTTTTTTTTTTTGTTACATATTGGAACTGTTTCCTATGGATTCTCCAACAAATGACAAACTGGGAGGTCTTGCAAAGAGAAACAGATGCCAGAAGTCTAAAATCAGGTGTGTTAATGAACTCTCCCTTGAATAAGTTAGCTAAATGTATTTATTTATTTATTTATTTATTTTATTTTATTTTTTGCGGCACCGGGGATCGAACTCAGTCTCACGCCTGCCAGGGCAGGCACTTAAGTCACTGAGTCAAACTCCTGGCCCTGGTTTTTTAAGGCAGGGTCGCACTGTGTAGCTCAGGCCAGCCTTGTGCTCGCGTTGTAGCCCAAGCGGGCCTCGAACTCACAACGCTCCTCCTACCTCAGCCTCCCGAGTGCTGGGATTAAAGGCGTGCGCCACCACGCCCGGCTAAATGTATTTATAAAGTAAAGAGATTTAAAGAGATTTATTTTGGCTCACAGTTTTGGAAGTTTTAGTCTATGACGGATGGGCTTAATTGCTTTGTACCTGTGATGACACATTAAGATGGGAGTGTGAGGTGGACTACAGCTATTTCTTTCATGGCTTTGAAACTAAGAAGTGAAAGAGAAAGAGAGTGGGGTCCCACTATCTCCTTCTATGATAAACCTTCAATGACTGGAAGACCTTTCATGAGGCCTTATTGCTTAAAGGTACCAGCAAACTCTAATACTGTCACAAGCTGGAGACCCACTGCACTTATCCACATTTGAAGGACACTTAATATTCCAACTATAGTATTGTTCCACTGGGTGCCAAAGATCCAAATCCATCTCACAACTGAAAATCACTTCAGTCTATCCCAAGAACTCCAAGTCTTAACTGTTTCAGCATTGTTCCAAAGTCCAAGTACAAAGCTCCACTGAGGGTGAAGGCAAACCTTTGTGAAGTGGTGTAAAACTGAAAAGTCAAAGTTGCATACTTCCAAGGTACAGTGGCGCAGGATAAAAATTCCTATTACAAAAGGAGAGAACAACAATTAAAAATGAATGATTGGACCAATGCCAGACTAAAACCAGCAGGGCAGGTATTATGACCTGAAGTTTCATTTCTGACAGCTGGAGTGTACTACGGCAGGATGTGCTTGAGCAGCCACTTCTTTACAGCTTCACAGGTTGCAGCCCACATTGCCACTCTATAAGGCTGATTCTGCTCATTGCTTGCCTCTTTTTCCAGAAGACACCCCACATTCCTGGCATCTTTAACTTTCTGGGGTTTCCACTGTAGTAAGAAAACTGTACTTTAGCATGCATCCTGTTAGGGACCACTTGCAGGGTTTTTGACTCTCCATGTACTGCCGGACTTCTCCAGTTCTTCTTTGAAATCTAGATATAAGTCCCATGATCCCATAACTTTTGCATTTTGCATGTCTGAAAATCAATATCAGGTAGATGAGGCTTTGACAGTGAGCTTTTCCATCAGTGGGACAACTACCTGATGCCAAAATTTAAAGGAGGAAACATGTATTTGGGTCAGTTTTACAGAACTTAGTCCATGGTAGGATGGCGAACAGCACTACAGAGGAAGAGACTAGGCACCGTTTATAGTACTCAAAATGATGCCTCCTTGACCTATCCAGACACACCCAGAATGATGCTTTTAATCCTTTGGGTATATCTCAATCCAATCAAGTTGACACAAATAAGGTTAACCATGACAGATGCGAAGGTCAACCTCTTAAATATTCTACAACTTCCAATATTGTCAGAGGCTGGGCCCAAAATTTCCACATAAGGGTCTTTAGAGGGCATCTGAGTTTCAGACTATAACACAAGGTGTTTTCAAGCAAGGTCATGTTCTCTTTGAGGACTTTATGTGAAGACACTTCCTTAACCATTTCTACCTTTTGATAATTTGGGGAAATCCTTAGCATTCCTTGAATTGTAGATGTGTCTCATCTCTGCATAGATCTTTACATGGCATTGTTACTATATATTTTTATCTGTACACTTCATTCTTTTTATAATGTTACAACTCATTGAATTAGGATCCATTCTAATCCTGCATAGGATCCATTCTAATCCATGTTATCTTGTTTATGTTCAAAAAAATTCACACAAAGTACTAGTATTTAGGATTAAGCATATTTCTGAGAGGATATACTTCAATGCATAAAATTTTATAATTTGGTCCTAATTTTGTAAATTTGTTCAATAACAATATTAAGAGGCAGAGGGAGCAAATGCAAGAATTTTAGCGACAATATAAATGAAAAACAATTGTGGCACAAATAAGCATTTTATTAAGGGGTGGAATGCATATCAATTCACAAAATTGTGTTTTGTAAGAAGAATCAGCAAGAGTTGCTTATTATTAAATTATTTGGGAGAGTAGACGAGGGAGAGGAACACAGTGATGATTCATGGCTTCATGTCTGGACAAGTGGATGCATAACATATCAAAAAGGGAAATAGTAAAGTGAAGTAGGTGTGAGTTATAAATGAAAGATCCCTCATTTTATTATGTAAGCTCTTTTATCTGTTTATAGTGCTAGACTGTGGATATAACAATGAGTCAGATGGTTATAAATTTGTTCTTATGAAGCTTATGACCCAGGCTAGTCACACAGTGGTTGATTTCTGCTATCCTAGAAATTTCACAAAATTATGAGGAACAAATGAAATATCTATCGCAGTCATTAGTGTTTTATAAAATTGCTTATGTATCTGTTTTCATATCTGTTTATTATAATTGGCTCTTAATTTAATCCTATCTACTGGGAAATTTACTAAGAAAAGGTTTATATAATATGTTGATGTAATAACTCTTCACGAATTCATCTGCTTATAAAATTACTTTTTACCTAAGCTGTACTTTACTAACTCTAATGTGATCTATTCTTTTTAGCTGACTTCTCTTCCCTTCCAATTAGTCTACCTGGCTAAAAATCTGTTTTGATATACATGATGTGCCAAGTCTTTTTCTTCCAACTGGGTGATCTTGTTCCTATATTTGGGTTCTTAGTAAGTTGTCCCAGTTGTGTGTTATAGACAAGTAACCTACTAACAACAAAGGAGATAGTCTAACTGAGGATATAGACTGCCTGAAATATAAATGAAGTGATTGAAAACTTGTACTCTGTGGGTAGACTTTGTGGGGTTGAACTGATTCTTCCTCTTATTAAGAGGGTGTTCAGGAAATATTACTCCCCTTTTCTGTGCCCTTCTATAGGGATTATAATGATGGTGAGTATTTCAAAATGCACCTGTATTGGTGAAATGAATTAATACAAGTAAAGCACTTGTGTTATTGAACAATAATAAATCACTTTTGGAATCATAGAAATGTCCAATAAATATTCTTTTATGCTATTACCAAAATAGACCATGATGACAAAGATCCCTGAGAGTAAAACACTGTTTCTTTTAAAAATAAATCTTTCAGCGGTGTATTTGTATAGCCACAGTCTATGTAAGCCATATCTGATGAATTAAAATAGCTGTTAGCTTTTCGATGACATTAATTTCCTATGGCTGCCATAAGAAAGTACCCAAAATGGGTTATATTAGAACAACAGAAATGTATTCTCATATTTCTGGATGCTAGAAATATAAAACAAAGGTATCACCAGGGCCATGTTCCCCCAGAAACTTGTAAGAAAAGGATCAGTCTTTGTTTTTCCAGCTTCTGGTAACCCCAGCTTGTTACTGACGCATGGCAGCATGGTTTCATTGTCATGCGCTATTAATTTTGTGTCTCTTTATGCAGTCTGTCTCTCCATGTGTATTTGTGTCTGTATCCACAACATGCCCTGTGTTAGATTAGGGTCCATGCTTCACCTGATTATATCTACAAAGAGCTTACTTCCAGGAGGGCAGCATTTAGTGTCACTAGAGATTAAGATTTTGACATTTTTTTGAGGAACACAATTCAATCCAGAAAATCACTTCTGTGATAATTGTAACATATTATTATTAATATTTTTAAAATCATCTCAGTGATGCCATTTTAGTAAACAGTATTGCTACAAATCAAAATTAGTTATATGGATTTTATTTTACATCAATGTTAAAGACTTAGAATTAGTAAACAGTGAAATATATTTTAAGTAAGAAATTACTAAAGCAAATAAATGAATTTATTTCAGTGTTATAAGTGAAACCAGAATACTGCTACAGTATTTTCAAATGCTAGGAATTAAAAATAATTGAAGAAACTTCTATAATAGAGAAAAATGTTAGAGATGGAATGGGTATGGGGATTTTCAGTAACAACTTGCACTTCCAGAGAATTAAGGTTATGAGCTCTTTTACTATGAGAAACACATTTACATGTATTGTAACACATTAGAGAAGAATTAATGGGTCATATATTCATCACATTCACGTACACAGAAATAGTAAGAGATACTAATATCCATAATTTTCACATTAAAACATCATTGTTGGAAACTGGAGGAGGCAAACAGCACTGGAAATTAGAAAAAGGAATTTATACTGGTATTTAATACTTAGGTGCCTAATGAAGGATTAGAAAACAAAGTCTCAGTTTTTAAATTTAACAGGTTATAAAACAAGAAGGGAAGTAATTGTGTTTCAGATATTCACTGGACATGCATATAATGAATAATAGAGTCACTGAAGTGTAATTTCAGACATCAGAGTTGCAAGTGCAAAGATCAGAGAATCTAAATAATCAGAATTTTTGTTTTTCTTCTATTATTTTGCACGCATATGATATATATATATATTTACATATGGAACAAGATAAAAATTGAAAAAATATTAATGACAGTTTTTAAGTATCTAATATTACTTTATATAAAATTAAAAATCCCAAGGTATGATCAGTAAATAATCAGCAGAAAGAAATATTTGACAAATTATAAAAACTATATTAAGATTTTCTGAGGAATAGTGACAAAAATATCAATAAGTACTTTAGGAGGAGGATTAAGTCAGATGAGGAAGTATTACTGGTCTTGCTCCTTCAAATGAAAAAAAACATAAACAAAAATATACAAACTTAGAACAGAGATTAAGAAAATTTCTTCACTGAGTATCAGAAGGTTGATTTCATAATATCAGAAAAAAAAAGTGTTACATTTTGGGAACATACGAAATAGAAAAGAGAGACAGGAACAAAAATTTAATAAGTATTTACTACATGAGGCAAATTCTAACTGATAACACACTGGATATTTATGAGAATTCTGTGAATAGCTATTATTCTCATTTGATGTATGAAGACAAAGGATAATATAAGTAGCCAGTTCATAGTTATATGACTAGAAAGCAAGAGCTAGCGCTCAAATACTTTTTACAAATTCCAAGCCTTACTTACTGTAATGTGAGGAATTCTTAAGGAAAAATGTTTTTTTTTCCTAAAATTGATAAAACATGATGTCACATTTTTCAAATAGTTTTATGGAGGGCTAGTGACTATTGCTAATAATTTCTCAAGCCAAATTTATTTATTTCAGAAAATGCTGTTATATGTCTTTGGAATAAAGTAAGTTAGCATAGCAAACAACATGGAATAATATACCTTATGATGCCCATGAGAAAGCGCAATTAGGTAATATCAGAAGCTTCCTTTCAGCACATTATTGAAACACTAGTCAATGAATGTGACTATGACTTCCAGAGACAAAGCTCAAAGAACCATATTTGTTCCTGTTGATGGAAGGTGAAGGGGGGTCAGCAGTCTTTCAGAGATGCTGTCCAGGGTCTAAATACTAAAATTACCTGCATTTCTCGCATATGTTTCAGGGTCTTCTGCTGCCACTTCATTCGATGTCCAATATTCTAGGATTTCCTGAGTCTCATTTCTGTAGTTTGCTTCCCTTACCCTATATTGGATTTGCTTTTTCTTTCTATGAAAATAGTTCATGACTTTAGACAGCCTCTGCTCCGTTCAAAAGGTTAAGGAGATTTAATTTGGATAAAGCACTTTGAAGAGAAAATAATGTATTTGTATTCTAAAGATTCCAAAAAATTCTATGGTTTTATTATTTATATGTCAAATTCAAATTTATGTGTCAAATGTAAAGTTTTAAAAATCAAACTGAGAGAAGAAACGAAGTAAAGGAAATGCAACTAACACATTAACTATGATTAAATTGTTATTTCAACACCATGAAATAAAAAGGTCACATGAAACCTTTTAAGACTACTTAAATGAAAACCCGAAGTGTCAAGGTAAGTGGGAATACAGATAAAAGAGCTTTAACTAGAACTAATGTCAAATGCATTTTTGTCATAGTTCAAAGAATTTAGCCACTTATATAATTTTATGTTATTACATATAAAATTCGTATAGTGGCCAAAGATCTGAGTTCCCATACCCATTTGTTTATAGCTATTGAATCAGAGCTGACTTGAATGAGTAAAAAATCTATAGGAAGATGGCATATAACTTTCAAAGGTAGGTTATAAAAGATATTTTAGCTTTCTTCTGAGTTTCTTGCATTGCTCACTCTGGGGTGAGGCAGTTGCTGTATCATGAAGATGCCAAAGTAGTCCATATACAGAAGAACCAACTCGGGAGTCTGGAGATTAAAACACCTTTGAAGTGAATCTGTAAGCCTCAGACAAGCCTTTAGATGGCTGTGGCCCAATTAACATAAAACTGCAGCCTCAGGAACCTGATATGTTTGAATTACTGATCTATAGAAATTATTAGGCATAATAAATAATTTTTGTAATAATAAGACTCTAAGATTGAGATGATTTGTTATGCAGTAATAGGCAGGTAATACAGTTGTATAAATAGTATATAAAGTAGAAAGAAAAAGTAAAGACCCTATTTTCTTCCCCAAAGCAGTATGTTAAACAGTCAAAATGATTTCTCTTTAAAAATTTTGAGAATGATTACTATATATAGTGGCTAATACTAAGTGAAAAATTAGAAATGGGACACAGATTCTGGCATTCAGAGATATCATTTTCATATTTCGATAGTTAGAAAAATATTTTAAATTTTTGAAAATGATTTTATATAGACATATAATAAATCTCACTATTCATTTATCTAACCAAATAAACATTGAAAATCGAAAACTTATTGTACTTAGTCTGTTCTGTATTGTTTGATTTCAATATGTGTAAAAGTGTGGGCAGCCATTTTGAAGAGAACAAGAGACATTACAGTAGCCATTGTTGATTTTCCTATTGTCTGGTTTTGAAGGCCTGTAATGCTTTCATTCTTTTATTTTTATTGATTTTATACTATTGTGCTTTGTTTGAATTCATTGTATGTGAAGATATGGACAACTATTTCGAAGAAAACAAGAGACGTTATGGTAGCCACTGTTGATTTCCTGTTGTCTTGTTTTGAAATTCTGTGTTGCTTGCATTATTTTGTCTTGATCTGCTTTCTTGTTTTCTGTTTTGTTTTGTTTTATTGTCTTTAAAATAAAATTAAAAAAAAAAGAAAACTTATGGTACATTGTGGTAGGGGTAAAGTGTCAACTTATTTGACTTTGGAATATACCCAGAAATCCCAAAGATTCCTGCAAATGTTAGAGCATATTTCTGGAGCTGTGTCTACTGGGCTACAGAGGTATGGCCTTGGGGCTCTATGTCTGGTCTTTGCCCACTTTCCCTCTGATGCTGTTCCGCTGCTCTGCTTTCCTACTGCCCTGAACTAAGCAGCTTTGCTCCACCATGCACTTTATCATGATTTTCCCACCACGGAGGCAGACAACCATGTACTGAATCCCCTAAAACCATGAGCCAAATCAGTGTTTCCTTTCTTTAAATTGGATGTGTAAGGTATTATGTTCCAGCAATAGGAAAACTGACATTATGATGTGTTGGGTATAGGAGAAGTAGCACATGATACAGATCCCTCTAGGAAGTGTACAATCCATGTCTCACTAAATTTTAGTGTTTAATTAAAATCAATGCAGTTTTTTCTTTATATTTTCATATTCTTATTTAACATAAAATTAAATTTGTTGTTTTTATACTTATTTAATTTATACTTCAGTTTTCCTCAGGGAAAAATCTCTTGTTAGTTCTATAGTTCTGATGAAAGGCCAGTCATTTTTTCAATATTACTAAAGAAAAGCAAGGCACAATTCCAAAATTTCTTTGTTTTTTTGAGAAATTATGGAGGTATAATTATTGTTTGAGATCTGTCCTGTTTATTTACTTGGTTATTCAGGGAGTCATTGACTCCTTTCAGAAGCACTTACAAACATTATCAACATATCTCCAATTCCTGATGCATATTACATTAAAGAATACAAAATGACAAAATACTAACAACTGTTATTAAAGTTTAAAAGGTTTTTTATGTTCTATTTTCTAAACATTTGACAAAAGTAAAAAATTCTTTATTGACAGTATAAAATTATATTATTTTGCATTTTATTTTTTAAATTAAATTTATTGGTGTAATTTATACATAATGATCACATTCATTTTAATGAATTTGTACCTCTACATGATATATGTTCATTCCTATTTTTTCTCCATTTCTTCCCTTCCCTTCAGCCCTTCTTTCCCTTCTTGTTTATAAAGCTTTGTTTCCATTTTATCCTTTTTTTCTCATTTTTTTTTTTTTTGCTTCTCCCTTTCCCTTTTCCCTTCTTTAGTTTCCCCTTTGGTTTTGAATTATTTCTTCCTATTTTATAATATCTGTTATACATATTGGTTCTTATTTATACTTTCACTTTCTCACACCAAAGACACAATGCAATATTTGTATACATGTGTTCAATTTATTTTACTTAAATCAGGTGTGGTGGTGCACACCTTTAATCCCAGGACATGGAGGCTGAGGTAGGAGGAGCACTGTGAGCAGAGGCCACCTTGGGCTACAACGTGAGTGCAGGCTGGCCTGAACTTTATAGTGCAACCCTTCCTCAAAAAAACTAGTGCTGGGAGTTTGGCTCAGTGGCTTAAATGCCTGTCTGGCAGGCACGAGGTTGTGAGTTTGAGTCCCTGGTGCCACAAAAAAAAAAAAAAAAAAAAAATTCACTTAAGAGTATTGTCTCAAGGTCCACCCACTTAGGTATGAATGTCTCTAGTTTGTTCTGTATGGCTGAGTAGTATTCTATTGTATGAAAAATAACCACATATTTTTTGTACTTTCACTGGTTGATGGGCATTGGGGCTGTTTCCAAGATTTAGCTAATGTATACTCTGCCACTACAAACATGGCAGGGCATATATCATTGTGGTGTGTGCTTTCAATTCTTTTGAACCAAGAAGGGGAAAAGTTGAGTCAAACAGGACCTCTAGTCCTAGATTTTTGAGGAATCTTCACACTGATTTCCCCAGTGGTTTTTCCAATCTATATTTCCACCAACAGTGGAGAATTGTTCCTTTTTCGCCACAGCTCTGTTAGCATTTGTTATTGGTTAATTTCTGACGCTAGTTATTCTTTCTGGAGTGAGGTGGAGTCTCAGTATTGTTTTGATTTGCAGCTCTCAAATAACCAGTGATGTTGAATATTTTTTCATATATTTGTTTGCCATTTGTACTTCTTCATCTGAGAAGTTTGTACTCATCTCAGATGCCCATATATGGATTGGGTCTTTAAATTTGGTAGTCTGATTTTTTTCCATTGTTTACATGTTGTAGGTATTAGTCTTTTTTATGAGGAACATCTGACAAAAATTTTTTCTTGCTCTGTGTTGTGTTTTCACTCTGCTGCTGATTTTTTTGACATGCAAAGACTTTTTAATAAGATGAGATGCCAGTTGTTAATTTTTTATAGTATTTCCCATGAAATCAAGGTTTTATTTCTGAAGATTTTGCCTACACCTATGTCTTCAAGAGTTCTATCAGAAGTTTTAGTATTTGTTTTATTATTTAGATCTTTAATCCATTTTGATATTAGTTTGGTGCATAGTGAGAGACATTAGCCTTCAGCATGTGGAAAGCCATTTTTTTACAGAAATATTCTTTATAAGGTTTTCTTCCAGGAAATGTGTCGATCCCCTTGTCAAAGATAAGGCAGCTGACTGCATTTGGACTTATTTATGCATCTTCTAATCTAGTCCATCGACCCTTGGGTGTTCTTTTTTTCTTTTTTCTTTTTCTTTTTTGCCAGTACCATGCTGTTTTTATCATGGTACCTGTATACCATAATTTTAAATCAGGGATTGTGATGCTCACCTGCCTTGCCTTTGTTGCCCAGAATTGATTTTTCTTTTCTAGATCTCTTCTGGTTCCAAATGAATTTTTGGAATATTTTCTCTACCTCTGTGAAGTATGCTACTGGTATTTTGATTGAGAATGCATTAAATCTGTATAACAGTTTTGGAAGCATGATCATTTTCACTATGTTGGTTGTTACTACCCAAGAGAAAGTGATATTTTTGCATTTTCCAATATTTCAATCTCCTTTTTCAGAGCACTGTAGTTTTCAGTGTAGAGATCTTTTACTTCTTTTCTTAGATTGATTCTGAAGTATTTCAATTTTTTATGCTATTGTGAAAAGTGCTGTTTACCTAATTTCTCTCTCAGTGAGTTTTTTATTTGTGTACAGAAATTCTATTAATTTTTGAGTGTTGATTTTGTATCTAGCTATGAGACTAAATTTGGTCTTAAATCTAGAAGACTTTTGGTGGAGGTTTGGGAATTTTCTATATAGAGTGTTATGTCATCTTCAAATAATGTTAATTTACCTACTTCCTTGCCTATATTTCTTTCTTTTGTCTAATTGCTCTGGCTAATGTTTCCAGAACTATATTGCATAGGAGTGGTGATAGAGGACATCCTTGTCTTCTTCCTGATTTTAGTGAAAATTTTCTTTTTTTTCCATTTAGTACGATGTTGGATGTTGGTTTGTTATACATGACTTTTATAAGATTGAGATAAAGGCCATCTAGTCTAATGTTCTGTAGGATTTTTTATCATGAATGGGTGTTGGACTTTGTCCAGTGCTTTTTTCTGCATCTATTGATGTGACTTTTGTCCTTGGCTCTATTGATATGGTATATTGCACTTACTGATTTTCATAGGTTGAATCATCCCTCACCATGGGATGAATCCCACTTGGACAGGGCGTATAATCTTCTTGATGATTTTCTGCATTGTGTTTACCAGTATCTTTTTGAGGGTTTTTGCAACTATGTTCATTAGAGATATTGGTCTACAGTTTCTTTTTTGGTTGGGTCCTTCTCTAGTTTGTGTAGCAGGGTAGTACTTGCTTTCAGGAATGACTTTGGGCATATTGCTTCCCTTTCAGTTTCATAAAGAGTTTTTCTTGTAGAATTTGGCAGTGATTCCATCAGTACCTGGGCTTTCCTTTGTTGGCAAGTTTTTAAATTACATTTTCAATTTCCTTGACTGATACTGGGTTATTTAGAATTTTATATCCGCTTTAGAATCTTTATATCTTCTAATTTTATATCTATCAACTTTGGTAATTCATATATATCTAGGAATCTGTCCATGTATTCTGTGTTTCCCATCTTATTAGAGTGTAGGTTCTCAAAGTAGATATTGATGATCCTCTGAATTTCCACAGGACCCATTGTGATTTCACACTTTTCTCTCCTAATTGCATGAAGTTGAGTCTATTCTTTCCTTTTATGATAAGGATGGCTAAAGGTTTGTCAATTTTATTTAATCTTGGATTTATTGATTCTTTGTAATGTTTTCTTGGTCTCAATTGGATTAATTTCTGCTCTTATTTGTAATTTCTTTCCTCATACAAGCTTTGGAGCTGACTTGTTCTTCTTTTTCTAGAAATTTGAGATTCAATATTACATTGTTTATTTGAGTTAGTTCTGTCTTTCTGATATGAGAATTCACTGGTACAATTTCCCTTATAGGACAGCTTTCATTGTGTTCCATAAATCCTGTTATATTGCATTAGCATTAGCATTTAATTGTAGATAATATTTAATTTCCTCTTTAGTTTCTCGTGTGATCCACTGATTGTTCAGCAGGGTGCTATTTAAGTTCCATGTGTTTATGGAGTATTTATGGATTGTTTTGCCATTGATTTTTAATTTCATTATACTATGAACAGGTAATATGCATGGGATAATTTCAATTCCTTTGTGTTTATTTAGATTGTTCTATGTCTAGTATGTAGTCTGTTTTGGAGAACAGCCCATGCACAGCTGAGAATAATATGTGTCATGATACTGTGGAGGGGAACACTCTGTAGACATCTATTAAGTGCATTTGTTCACGGGTTTAGTTTACTTCTGGTATTTCTTTGTTATTTGTCTAGTTGATCTATTTGTGACTGTGAATTGTTAAAGTCCTCCATTACAATTGTGTTAGTGCTTATTTATTCTTTCAAGGCCATTAATATTTTTTTTTTTGTATAGTTTGGTGCACCTGTATAGGGTGCATATATATTTATGATTGTTATCTCTTCTTCTCAGGCTTTTCCCTTAACATGTATGTAGTGACCTTCTTTATCTTTTTGATTAGTCTTTATTTGAAGCTCACGTTGTCTGCAAATAGAATAGCTACACCTGCTTTTCTCTGGGTTCCTGTCTCATGAAGTATGGTTTTCCATCCTTTGACTTTCAATCTATGAATTTCTTTTTGAGTTAAATGTGTTTCTTGACTGCAGCATATTGTTGGATCCTGTTTCTTGATCCATTCAGCCAATCTGTTTCTTTTGAATGATGAATTGAGACCATTAACAGTGATGGTTATATCTGATATGTATTGGCTTATCCCTGTCATATTATTTTCCTGCTGTTCTTTTCCTTCTTCTTCATTGCTTATACTGCCTGGTGACTTCTTTCTATTGGTGTTGGAATTGTAGTCTTTGCTTCCTCTTTCTAAAATATTCTTCAGGGCATTTTGGAGAGCTAACTTGTTGACCATGAATTTCTTCAGTTGTTCTTTGTCAAGGAAGTGTCTTATTTCTCCATTTAAAGATAGTTTTGTAGTGAACATCAATCTGGGTTTGAGGTTGTTTTCTTTCAGGACCTGAACCATGTCACTCTAAGCTCTGCTTGATTTGAGGATATATGTTCAGAAGTTTGCTGTTATTCTGATAGGTTTTCCATTATTGGTCATTTGTTTCTTTTTTCTAACAGATTTTAGTATTCTGTTCTTACGCTAAATTTATGTAATCTTTATTTTATGCTGTGACATGTATTTATTTTGGTCATGCTAGTTGGGATTCTCTTTGCCTCCCTAATTTGTATGTCAATTTCTTGTTTTGTGAAAAGAAAGAAGTTTTCTGCCATTATTTCTGCGAAAAGGTTTTTATGTTGTTTATGCTGTCTCTGGCCTTCTGATTGATTCTGACAGTCTTATGTTGTTCTTTTCATCATCTTGAACTTGTTGGATTGATTTTTCATGGACCCTTGCTAGTTTTGAATTATCTTTCCCTGATGAACATTAACCACATTCTGTCTTTTAGGTCTACTATTTATCCTTATCTTCATTCAATTGATTGCATATACTTTCAATGGAAATTTTAACCTCGTGGATATATTTTTTAATCTGTTTCATGGATAGCATTTCTTTTCTCTTGTTGGACATTCATGGTTTCTATCATTTTCCTAAGTCTTCTGTTTTGTTAATCTACATCTGCTCTAGATTCATCAAACAAATGCTTCATTTTGATTGTTATTTCTTTTTTTTTATCTGAGTGATTATTTTCTCTATTATCTCATTCATTTGTTTTTGGGTTTCTATTGTTGTTATTTCAGAAAATTCATGTGTGTGGTTTCCAGTTTCATGTACCCTAGTGTTTCCTGAAATTTTTCTGTGTGGGCTGGAGGTCTAGGGTTGCATTTTGCTTCTGTTTCTTGTCATTTTCTATTTTTAAAATTTTCTTTTGTTTTCCGTGTTGATATTTGTAAATTTCTTATAGCAGATAACTTTATCAATAGTATTGAGGCTTCCCTAGTAAATATCTATTCTTCAGAGATGTCTTCGAGGTGTAAGTAATTCTTTGTTTTTGCTTCTGTCTCCCAAGGTCATACCTTCCCAATTTATTGAAGGTGAGACATCGCTTTCTGTTTGGCTCAGCACCTAGTCCTTGGGTACTGGACTTTGGTGATGGCTATGATCCCAGGCTATCATAGTGTTGTCCTATAAGAGAAAACAACCACTTACAACAGTTATGACATCCTGGCTAAAGTAGTACTATTAACAATAACACTAGCATCAAGCATAGCCTACAAACTGGCAAGCTGTGGTAACTACCGATTTGATAACTTTAACTGAAAGGACAAGTTGTACAGTTATATAACAGAATCCAAGATAAATCAGGAACTTGTATGCACAGAATTTCTCTTTAGTGGAGTGATTTTACCCTCTGGTGGAGAAACTTAAGAAGGACAGGGTCAAAACAGAGAACTAAAGAGAAATATAGTACAAGTAGAGATGATCATTGAAGCTTTGGGAAATTGGAGAAAAGGGCAGGGAAGAAAGAATGAAAGAGAAGGCAAAAGATTATTGAAGTGAACCAAATAGACTAGAGACAGTTCATTCACATAAAAATATCACAAAATCCAGAGATACAGTTGAGGAAAGAGAGAAAGAAGACATATAGAATAGAACAAAAATAAAGGCATGAACCTAAACCAGTACCAAACAAACAATCAAACAAAACAAAACAAAACAAACAAAACAAAACAAAAAAAGTAACCCAACACTTAAAGGAAAACAAAATGCACAGAAAAATAGTAAAATTTCTCTGGTGTTCACAGTTTTGTGATAGTGTCAAAATCAGAGCTCAAAACTGCTAGATAATCTTGCAAGTTCTGCAGTAAGATTAGTGTTGGATGTGGGGGCTATGACCAGTCTTTAGCAGCAGTTTTCTGGATGGCCCACCTACGTTTTCCTACTATCACCACCCAAGGCTGCTTTTACCACTGGTTGCAGGGTGGAGGTGTGCTAGTTTCTTTTTCCTTGACCCCATAACCTAGTCAGCTTGCACTGATGGTCACAAGTCAGAGGGAATGTTGACTTCCTGTCCTAAATGTGCTTCAGCCACTGGTCACAGGGTGTGAGAATGCTAGTTTCCCACTCTTTTTTGCTGCTGTCTCCACCCAAGGCTGCTTGCTCTGCTGGCCACAGCCAGTTCCTCTCTCATACTGGCAGGACAAGAGGGGTCAGGCTATTCCACTAGCTATCCTCAATGCTGCTTTCAGTTCCTAACTTTATTATCACTAGAGGTTCCAGTTGGCCACTATAGTGTGCAACAGAGAAAGAAAAGGAAAAAAACACAACAGCGCATCAGGTAGGAGCAGTTACTTGTCCACGTGTGTGTCAGCTCAATTCTTTGCCAAGCTACAGTGTCCTCTGTTTGCAGAAAATCAGAAGAGACAAGGCGCCTTACATTCCATATCTATCCTGTGTGGATTGAGTTTGCCACACATTCCATTTTGGGGGGTATTAGGGAAGGGCTTCCCGGAAATGGCAGATTCTGCTCTGCCAGCAGGCAGTAACCCCAGGGGCAGGCCTGTGGGCTGGATAATCATTTTATAGAGTCCTATGCCTGTGCTTTGTTTGATCTACAAGTTTTTTTTTCAGGTTTACTTTCGCAGCAGGCTAGATATCCTTCCCTTTCTTTCAATTACCTGTATTTTTAGTTGATTTTCTTTGAGTAGCTCCAGTGTGGCTCCTCTATTCAGCCATGGTGAATCTCCTATAATTTCATTTTTTCACATTTTCATTTTATCTTATTAGTATACATTTGCAATATATAATAAACCACTTCACAATGGAGAATTTATATATAGCATATCACATTTTAACCCTTTTTACTTCCCTTTGTCCTCCTCTCCTTTCTGTCTTTCCTCATGTGCATATTTCAGGATAAAATGTGGATTAGAAATATTTGGGAGTCATTATTTTATGTTCTGTAACAGGACAATTGGATGAAGGACATAAGGAGCCTGAAATACAGTGGTTAGTCAATAAGTCTTATAATAATTAATTTTTTATTCACAGATAGTCAGTATTTTTTCTCTTAATTGAAATTAATATATAGTAGTATGATAGATTTCTGGTTGTTATTTAGCATTTTGTGGTTGTTAATTGGATGCTTATGTGCTTAAATCTATATATATTTGAAATATGAAGGATATTATCTGAGCATTATCAGTTAGAAGTAAAGATATTTCTTTTTCTTTTTTTTGTACCAAGGATTGAACTCACAACCTTGTGCCTGCTAGGCAGGCGCTTATACCACTGAACTAAATACAGCAAGTAAAGTTATTTCTTAAAAAAGATTTTTTTCTTAATATTCATTCAAACTATTTTAAAACAATTCAAACCTAAACAAAAGAATAACTCAGAAATAGATTTTCAGACTTACAGTTAATTAACAATTTCAATAAAGATATGGTTTATTAAGTGTTTTACTCAAGTGCTTTAGGCTAATACTAGAAACAGAAAAGTTGAATCATAGTCAAAGTAGGACAAAATTTCAAGAAATTCTGCATGTTTAACATATTCCTTTGCTTTTCCAGAAACTCTGAAATTGTTATTTTTCAGCAAAGTGAACCTAATGACATGTGTTTTCTTTCCCTGGTGACTTCCTATAACTTAATTAGCTGATTCAGGTCAACTACCTGGTTCATCAGTTTTTGAACATCTGAGACTTGGTCTTAAATTCCCTTATGAGAAATGAATTCCCAACACAAGGGCCTCATGGGTGTGTATGTGTGGGAAAATAATTTTGATCAATTAGGAATTAATGATGACCTTGTAGAGGATAGAAAAGGACATAATCATAAAATGTGACTTACATCACAGAGAATAAGTAGTGCACTACTGTTGCATCATTGACTAACATTAAAATGGAAGTATCTACAAATATTAATATTCAGATGCCTCTTGAGGAAATGAGGAGATCCTAGAACATACAGCCCAAGATATTAATCCTCAAATTTCATCTATGATAACTTAGAATCATATTAAGTAAGTCTACAGAGAAAGAACCTGGAAAAATTCTAATGAAACAAAAATAGATAAAAATGAAAGGACAAATAGAAAAATCATATAATATTGCTATATATCCCATTTTAAGAATAGAAAACCAGAGCTTTGATTATGTGCCTATTTATTTCATTTTGTATTATTAGTTTTTGAGGTGGAAATTTCCCTACATTGCCCAGACTATCTTTAAAATCCTGATCTTTTCTCCTCAGCCTCTGCAGCTAGGATTATAGGAGAATGCCACAGTGCCTGGCAGGGCTATGAGTGCAGATAATACCTGAGTTAGATTCCTGATTTCTACCTCTTAACTGTACTCCTAGAAAAATTTGTTCCTAAAAGTGAATATATGGTAGTCAATTTTAGCATATAATATGACTTAGTCTTGTTATAAGGAGCAAATTAGTTAATAATAGTATCTACCTGTCATACTTACGTTATCATGTAACAATCCATGCCAAACTTAATGGCTTTAAAGAACATTCTATTGTTTCTCTATGCTATCGCTATTGCCTGGTCTTAGTTGGGTGTTTCTCATTTAGGGCACTTACGGAGTTGTAGTCAGATGTTGACTAGGACTGCTGCCACATAGATGCTCAACCTTGCTGAATTTCCAAGGTAGCTTGCTGATGTACTTGGCAAATAGTACTGACATTCTGGGCATCCAGCCTGTCCATGTGGCTTGCCCAGGATCAGCTACATCATTTACAGGACTCAACAAGTGCAAAATGAAAATACAAAATCCTTTGTTCAAAATTACTAAAAAGTTCAAGACAGTAACATCACACATTGCAGGCTCATGAATCGAGCTCTGGATTTGAGTTTCCCAAAATGTAATGTCTGGCTCTGAGAAGAAACATTCCAAGGGTAAACATTCCTAAAGGTTAATAAGGACATGTTAAGGCTTTTTATAACCTAGTAGGTCACAATTCTATTTGTCAAAAGGATATCACAAAGCCAGCCCAGGTTCAATTAGATTCTATCAATCATTTGGTATGAGGAACAGCATTCCTATAATGAAAGAGAAGAATAAATGACAGCCATATTTGGAGATTATCTAGCCCATAACCTTGAGATTTTATTATAATTTATGTTTTGTGTTGTTTTGTTTTGTTTTATTTTAGTTTGATTTTTTGAGACAGTCTTGCCATGCAGTTCAGTTTGGCCTTGATCTCAGTAGATAGCCCGGGCTGACCTCAAACTCTTGGTGATTCTCCCACCTCAGCCTTTATTACAATTATTAAGGGAGATAATCCACATTAATTATTAGCAGAGTATCTGTCCTGTAAAAATACTTACATAATTTATTATTTCTCCAGATTATGAATTTGAGTGGGAAAAGCCCAAGGTACTATGATTTTGTTTTTCTGTTTTATATCTGAGTTAGGAATGTATGTACTATCAGATTTTATTTTCATTCTCGTAAGAAATCTGTTCTGAAAAATATTAGGAAACTAAGTTATTGCTGTTGGATTCTGTAATGACTAAAGTACATTCTTAAGGCAATTATTAATGAATTTAATGCTATTCTCAATGATAATAGCCTTTCTCTTTTACCTGAAGGTATTTTGCAGAAGTGGATAGTTCAGCTTTGACATTTTTGCCTATTAAATAACAATCTGCCACCTGTAGTCTATTGTCTCACTGCATTTATCTCAGATGAGTGCAGAACAAAAAAATGAAAATAAATTACTTTAATATCGTACCTTTTTCTCACACTTTACCATAAAGTGCCACATTGTTTGAATGCATGTTAGCTAGTGTGTAACTTGGGATTCCAAGTTATAAAAGCTTTTTATAATCTTTAGTCATTTAATATTACCTACCTCTTATTTGATGTCTTTTCTTTTCAGTTTGTGCCAAAAGCAATATAATTTTTCAATTAGAAAGCAAACATGCTTTTTAAAAGGAAAGGAGATGGTGTTTCTGACATCCAAATTTTGTTTAAGGGCACCATTAGTATTCTAAAAAACCTTGTGTATGACAATAATTTTAAGTGAAAATAACTGTAAAATGATCATTCAGGATAAAACAGGATAGTGCATTCTGTTGAGATAAAGACAAAAAATGCTCATTTACAAAATTATGTCTATCCTATCATCCAAAGTATTTGGAATTTACCGAATCTTTAAAGGTCCTTTATTGCAGAAATAGTGTCAATGGGTTGAAGGAGTACATACAACTGAATCTAAGTATATCTATAACTAAATTTTGAATAGTTTATATATTTTTGAGTTCTTAAGCATGGGGACTTTCATATTCAATTTATAAAAGTTCATTCTTTCTGAACTTTAGTCCTTGCTTATTTGTCCTGGACTCCTATTTGTATATATATTAGAAATATATGTATGATTATATATAATATGAATATATATAATACATGAATATATATTTTCATAATACATGTAATTTCCTAATGTCTTATTTCAAAAAGATTTATGTAGCATAAGTGTGCAGTGAATTACTTTTGATTAATAACAAGCACAAATCTTGGTGACTTTTTCAACCCATCTTTGTGTCCAGCACACCATGTCATCACCTGAATTCCTCCTATGACTAAGCTGTCTCCCATTAAAGATAACTCCCACTAGATACTAGATTTTCCTTCTTGTATATTTTATAACAATGCAATTTGACATCCTGCATTCTTGTGTGTAACTTTTTTTGCTCAAATTTATATTAGTGAGATTTAGTCATACCATTGCATGTTATTGTAGCATTTATTATCATTGCTCTATAATATTTCACTCTGTGAACATATCACAACTTTTCTACTAAACTATTGGACATCTAGATTGCTTTTAATTTGGACTTTTGTTTAATAGTGTATCTATAAACAATCTCAGGTCTTTAAATAAACATTGGAACACAATTCTAGCAGTGGAATGGGTGAATCATAGAATATACATATGTCTAGCTTTAAAAGATACTAACAGTTTTCCAACTGTCTGTTCAATTCATACTCTTGCCAGTGATGTATTAGAATTCTAGAGACTCCACGTGCTCGCAGTTTTTATCAGTTTAATCTTAATCTTGGTCATTCTGATCAAATTTTAGTTCTGATATTAAACATCACTCCACGTGTTCAATAAGCTATTTGCTTTACCTCTTTATGGAGTGTGTCTATATGTCAGTCCAAGTCTTTAGCATATATATATATATATATATATATATATATATATATGAAATGTAAGTATTAAGACTGATTATCTTTATAGCTTCTCTCACTATTTGCATTGTCTTCTTAGTCTTTTAATATTTTTTCAATAAATAGAGTTCTGTGACTTAATATAGTAAAATTTAAAGTTTTCCTTTTATAATTAGCTATTTTGACATTTATTATTGGAGAAAACTTTGAAAATATTGTATTTTCCAACAAGGGCTCTATTCTTACCTACCAAATCTAGACACATAAATTATCTGGAATCAATTTTTGTAATTTATGTGACAGACACATCATTTGCTAGAAAGAATCCCTTCTCCATTGTAGCACAGGATCAATGTTATCACAAATATGGTGACAGTCATTTAGATTTGCTTTTGGCTACTCTATAGCTCTATACTTCTAATCCACTTTGCTTTAAATATATAAATATACTTTTATTAAAGTGAGTTGATCATTTAGCAAGGAACTAAAGAATTATGATGTTTTCCTTAGTAAAAATAATATGTTTTAGGCTAGTCACTAAAAATTCTAACCATGTAGTAAATAGTAAAAATTTCCAAGGTTTTCTATAAAGTGTAGAACATATCATTCGCTGCATCATGAATAATGCCCAAATACATCATCTATTTCACTGTATTCAACGACTCTGTGTGCAAAGCACCAGTAATACAAAGGATGATTAAAACATACTTTTTGTTCTTAATATGTCCACAGAAGGAGATAGGTATCTAACTATACAAAATGAGGAGACACATTATTTTTATTGAATAAAAATCTATTATTTTTTGGTTTGAGGAGATGGTGGCCTGTAAAATAGATCAAAGTTTTGAAGAAAGTTCTATGGCAATTCTCAGAGGACTGGGTGGATGTCTTGAAAAGACTGAGCTGCATTCATTGGTTTACTTTGCTGGAACAATAAAATATAGAAAAACAAGGAAAAATATTAAGGGTATTGAGGAATATGTAATTTTAGGGGACCTTAATTTACCTAACCAAATAAGTGAATATAAGAAACTACTAATTGGAACAAAACAGAGGGTCAAGGAACTGGAGGTCCTCATGAGAATAAAGAAATATGACAGAAGTTTAAGAGTGAGAGCAGGAAAGGTGGTTGGATCTGGTTGGGAAGAATGGTTCTTTGAAGGCAGACTGTGCATGGATGATTTGTCCAAGGCATGACCACAGAGTGGAACTGAGGTCAAGGTCACTAGAAACAAGGAAAAGTAATTGAAAGATTGAGGTGTTAGTTCAATCAAACTTCTAATGAAACAGCTAATAAACATGGTGGGCACATAGTGGAGGAAAATTAGTGTTTGTGGTATTAAGGTCCTCAATAAGTGAAAGTGATAAGAGGAATTGTAGGTCAAACCGATGAAAACCAGAATTATCAAATGTAATCCGTATCAGTCTTTCTGACTGATTAATGACTGGACCTGTTGTGGAAAAGCACTTCCTTGTCTAGTAATCCTGGAATGAATATAGTCTCAGGTAATGAAGCAGTTTCCAAGTGGGAGAGCAACATATAAAATAATATCCTAAAGGAAAATCAAATTTTGTCATGGAGGGATATAATGGAAATATATGAAGTATGACTAGCACCCTCCCACCTCCCCCGCTGAGTCAGCCACCACACAAGCCCCAGAGAGAAGCCACACTCAACAGTGAGCCCACTGCAGCGCAGGCTGGGGGAGAGGCAGCTATGCCCTGAAGCCCTGCAATCATCGGTGGAGTGTGTAGGCCACCATCCCACACCTCTCCACCACTCCCAGGGCCTCGAATTGGAGGATCCCTGGTGCCTAGTCCAATCCCCTGCACCACAGGACTGAGCAGCTGTCTGATTCAGGAGAACACAGAAAAATGTCAGAACAAAGGAGCAGAGTGCAGTCTTTGATCTCTTATCCACCTAGGGCAGGTCCAGGAGACTAGGACACATAAGAGTTTGGAAGTCACACACTTGAATTTTTGCAGGAGATGACAACTAAAGTAAAGAGACCATTGAGTGCTTTTATTGTTTGATTAACTATATGCCTATATCTCATGGTCTGAGCAACTATTTAAAGGACAATAATGTGCAATATAACAACTATTATTGATTTCCTACCATCTCGTTTTTGAAATCTAGTATGATTATCATTGTTTTGTTTCATTTTATTGTTTTGTTTTGTTTTGTTTTATTCTCTTTAAAAAAGATTAGAGGAAAGAACTGGGTATACAATCTTATCAAGGAAGGGCATGCAATATAACATGGAGGAGAGCACAAGGATGTGCAAATGGGAGACCTTAAGGCTGTTGGGAAGGCACTATGGAAATAGCTTGTGTTAAAGATTTGAAAATAATTAGATCCAAAAATGAAAATTGTTTCTGGTAGATATACTGGAGGTTGGTTGTCTTGTCTCACTGTTCCAAGTGTAGCAGAAAAAGTCTACAATGGAAAAATCCATAATTAATCTCAGAAGTTTGTATTTTGGTTTGTATCTTTTATACCAGTGTTTTAATTTGAGAAATACGTGTGGAACAGAGGAGAGAAATTACAGCAGTAAAACTAGTGGGAATAATTATTGCATTGTGATTATTTTCTAGATTATTCAGAGACAAAAACATCTAGACTTGTTCTTAGCTTTAGCCAAGGATAAATGTTAGAAAGAAGTAGTAATTGAAGCTTACTTAGTTTTCAGGTTAAAATCTGGTGAGTGCCTGGTGGCTTGATCAACTGAAGATAACAGAGGAGGCAGCACACATGATACCATGGTCTCTTTGCTTCTCTCTTTTTGTTTCTCTCCCTCTCTCTCTCTCTCTCTCTCTCTCTCTCAATCTCCCACCATCCCCCTCTCCCTCTCGCCTCACTCTCCACCTCATTTTCCTTGCCTCTCTTTGTCTTAATTAGGTGAACAGAATCTATCATTTTGTGTATTTATTTTTTCACTTTTTTATTGGTTATACAGATTAATAGGCTTTGTTTTTGTAGGTTTGTACATACACATAACATACTTTGAACATTGCTCCCTGACATCAATTTCTGTTATCTGAAAAACAATTCCAAAATATATTCCTTGGTGACAGATCTTATCTCTTTTTTTATAGTCCAGATTGTAAATGTAGCTGCTTCACTGACAACACAATAGATGACCAATCACAGCTAAAATTTCTTTTTTTACTATTTTTTCTTTTCTCCGCTGGCTTCTTTCTCTTTTTATCTTTTTTTTCCTTCTCTCAAAATTGTCAACTGTTTCTATCAATGCAAATTCTTGGTTAACATAGTTGAAGAGGGAGTGTAGGATCAGGTTTTTGGTTTCCACCAGAAATATTAAATTCTAGGTGATTGTACTAAACTCTAATAAAGATGGCTAACAAGCATGAAATATAGTCTGAAGTTCAGAAGAGAAGTCAGGATCAGAGGTGAAAGGAAAATATATTAAAAAGTTTTTGCATAAATACAAAAAATTTATCCAAGATGAGTGGAAAGAGTAAGACCAAAGAATAAGGTTTCAGTCAAAGGCCATGGTTGTGAAAAGTCCAACTTTACTAGTCAGGCCATGGAATAGACAAAAGAAAGAGAGAAGAAATTGTCAGAGGCTGATAGCCCTGAAAGTTCCTATCATATGTGTCGGGCTGGGAAGCAAGTTTCCAAGACCAACGTACATCTGGCATTGAAAACAGTGTTATTTAAAGTGTCCCAGAGAAACTGTTTGTAAATAGTGACAACATTATGAGCTATCGTAGAACATAAACCAATTCAGTGCTTTGTATAGGTTTTCATTTTTGTTTTGTAACCAGATTTTTTTCATATAAAGAAATCAATGTGTTGATTTGCATTCCAGCACAGGCTTTCTATCGCACATTCAGTAACTATCTGTTGATGGTTCTTTGAGCAGCTTGAGTCTGGATCAAACTCTCCTCTGTTGCTGATTATTCTGTAATATAATCACATCAGTTCATGTCACCAAACATAGAGAATACAGATAGGTTTCCATGTGAATTATTACAGTGAAAACAGGAGGTGAATGAGGCACATATAATCTAAAGTCGTGCTTGACCAAGAAAGTTTGTTTAATAAAGGCATTTCTTAATTATTTTGAAAAAAAAAATTCTTGGCAGTAAAAGAATTTTGTTTTAAAGAACAAGAAAAAAACCTCATTTGGACCTGTGCTGTGTGAACTGCCCCTAAAGCTTCTGCAGAAGCAGAAGTGGTGAGGGTGGAGGGGCAGAGGTGGACCTCTCAACGGCCGCCCCAACTCTGTGCTGCTCCTTCAAGTGCCGAAGGAAACGCAGAGTTCTGCATTTTAGTTTTAAAGCACTAAGGCCCACAATAAAAAGCAATTAACTTTGAATTGCATGTTGTCTCTAGACTTTCTGGCTCTGTGACCACTGATGTGAAAGCCACTTAAACTCCTTGAGGCCCACTAGGCGTTCTCATTCACAAAAGTGGGATAACAATGGCGATTTTAAAGTGTGGCTCTGATGATCTAATCAGTCGGCAGAAATGAATGCACCTTGTGCAGTTTGTAGGACTTGACCGAGGTGAGGGAGAACGTCAAAACCTTTCATTCCGAGTCTTGTTCTCACTGCTAGCCCTTGTACCACAGGGAACCCTCATGGCAGAAACTGTGCTGCCTCACATCAGAGCTTGAATATCTCAAGTTTAACAGCTCCCAGAGCCTAATCGTTCCTGCGAATTCACAGAATGGGAAATGAGCACCATTTTCTAGTAGAGTGCTGCAATCATGAGCAGGGACCTGCCGCAAGGTGCCGGTCAGGGTCCATGCCTGTTAGCAGCTCTGTCCAGGGTACAACCTAGACAGTTAGTCAAAAGGTCTAACATTTAAAAAAGGAATTTATGCTGAATTTTTCTCCTTTTCCTTTCCTCAAACTCTTTTACTTCTTCCTTCCTCCCCTCCCTTCCTTCGTTCCTTCATTCCTTCCTTTCTTCCTTGCTTCCTTCTCTTATTAAAGAGTTTCCCTTATTCCATTTGTTGAACTTGTATTTGAAAGAAGGTTGTAACTCATAAATTTATGTAGCATTAAGAAAATACAAAAGGCTGTGGCTCATTTTTCAAAGGTGATCTTCAAAGAAAAATTGCAAAAATACTTTGAGTAATGACAACTTACTGAAGTAATAATGAAGCACTTAATCACTTATTAAGTGCTTTCATATAATTTATATCTATTAATTGTTAATTTGTAAACTGCCCATATGAAGGAAATAGTGCTGTTATCTCAATTTACTGATAAAAACTTCAAGGATCAGAAAGTTTGGGTAAATGTCTCATGGTCACACAGGTAGAAAACATGAAGGTAGTATCGAAACCTTGGGTGTCTGACTTCGGAGACTTGCTTTTCACATTATTGTGTCAAAGTGTGTATAGTCTTGAAGGTCATTAATTTGTCAGATGATTCGTGTCTTTGCTTTTCTTCTCATGATAAAGGACGAAAAGAGGTAGCTACCAAGAAGAAAGAATGTGCCTTGGCCTGACAACTCAGTAATTGTATAAACTAGTATGACGAATAGGGGATATAGTTTGTATTGATTCATATACTCTTGGATCCTCCATTGCAGAAGGCATCTGAAGACTCAACAGATTGGTCCCTAATCAGCCAGATCCAGGCAGTTTCTCATGAATAAAAGTTTGTAATGTTTTCAAACTGTTTAAAGATTGGCAGCTGCATATGCTATCAATTCCTTTTGGAGCATGCCACTTAAAATGGGCCTTAATGCATGCAGCATTTTATTTTTAATTAAAAATACTTAGTTCAGGGAGCATTTATTAATAATTCTAACAGCAACAGATGGTCTGCTTATGTGTTGTAACAATCTTTACCCCAAATCAGTCAAAATAATTAACAAAATGTAAATTATTAAACACTTAAATATGTATTATGTATCATTACCATTCCCATAACATACTTTAAACTTTTATGAGAAAAAGACATGGTTATATGACAATATATAGAATATTGCATACTAAATGTTTAGGAGACTAGATTATCTTGTTTTGATATATTAAAAATATTATTTGTGTAAGTAGTATTTCCTAGCATTCCCGCTGCTTACAATTAGAGTTAAAGCTAAAGCTAAATAGATGAAACTGTCTTTGCTAAGACCATTTTATAAAATGCTTTGTAAAAGAATCATATCTAATTGGCCAGGAATCTGAAGGCCCAAGTCTGTCATTATTTTTTGTTGGGATTCTGGAAACAGTTCCTATTCTTCCCATTCATCTGTGTAATTTGATGGGCTGCTCTGAACCTTGATGCTTGCACATTTCTTGAGACTCTTTGGCAGAAGCAGCCATTAGTGTGTGAATGTCATTCAGCTCTCCCTTCCTTGTTCCTGCCTCACCACTCTGTGTGCTTTGCAATGCCTCTATGCCTACTTTTTGACTTCCCGAATGAATAGTAGTTTTGTTTTTCTCATGTTCTCAAGTATTTTGGAACTCTGTATCTTGGTGATCTATGGGCACATTGTAGTTAAAGCTAGTTTTTAACTAGCCAGTGCCATTTCCAATTAGTCTGAGAGTTAGCAGACTTAAAATCAGTTCATGGTTGAGGCTGGACATAGCTGTAACAAGTACCATCTGGGTGCAACATTGGGAATAATGTGGATCTGTTTGGGAATTACAAAATTATTACTTTTATGGCAAAGATCTAGATAGTCAAAGCTTGCTATGGAAACAGTGTGTACACAGACAATATATAATCATATTTTAGTTTGACCTACATTTAAATTCAAGTTTTAAATTTTAATTCAATTATTTAAACAATATTTTACTTTAAGTTGTATTTAAATAGTATTTTTCAATTATAATGGCAAAAGTAGAAGGGAACTTAATGATCATTCCAACTGTGATTTTGAATTTTGTCATCATGGGTAATTTGTTTAAATTATCTGAGCCTTAGTTTTCTTTCATGTACTATGAAGATAGGGACAGTATCTACTTGATAGATTTTTTGTGACTATCAAATGGATTAATTACTGCAAATTACTACTATAGTGCCTCACATTTGGTCATAGACTAATTCGTCTTCCTTCCTCAAAAATATGCATAAAGAAACTGAGTTCTATGGGACTGACTGCCTTTTTATTTCTTTTTTCCTGGATCACCAAACAGTTAAAAATGCTAGAGACAGAAACGGCATAACATAAGTTCCAAGTCATGATTCATTTATGGAGACAATTTTGAGGCTTATTTCTGAGAAAGAATATTTTTGTCTTAATTTTCAGGTTAGCAGATAATCACATTTTGTCTACAGGAAGAACAAAATTAGCAATCTTGGAGACTGCTTAGTAGTTGCATATTTAAATTACTTCCTTTAGTGTGTATCAGACTTATTTATTAAAATTTAATTTTTATCATTTTTTTCTGACAAGCCTTAATATTTTTCACATTTTATAGGCAATAACAGTCCCAGAAATTTAACTTCACTTTTCACCTATTTTAAATCTTTTTGTACTAAAGTTAAAATGTCAAATAATCACAATAAACTGTGATTTTTTGTGTTTAATGCCGTCAAAAGTTTAGCGCAAATGAAACAATTTTTTTTTTACAATTTGATCAAAACATATAAATCAGCAAATCCAGGTGCAATAGTTTAGCATAAATGAATGATTTTCTTGATCTTCTTGGTTATTGAAAACTTTTGTGTTGCCTTCCAGCAGTTGTGTTCTCCCAGAACAGTTGCTAATAGTTGTATATAACATTTTTCAGTTCTTTCATAAGTTATATAACTACATATTCCGCTTAAGGGAAGTTCAAAGCTCCATATACATACCAATGTACCAAATTATTGAATTAGTTTCAATTTTTTGGCTAGATTGGTTAGAAAATTTTCTAAATTAATTTTTTATACTCCACCGTTTGTCACTAATCCCTCTGTAAAATTTTCTTTCATTTATGGACTAAAACAATTTCTTCTAAGATATGATTTAGCCTAAACAGAGTTATCAATTTTCCAAACTTGTTTAAAGATAGTTACTGACAGTAACACTGATTTTTAGGCTTTTTGACACTGGAGACTAAATACTTACCTCAAAGAAGCCAATTTATCAAATGATAACGCACTGCCAGTTTGCCCCGTGTCCTGCCATTACATTCCCTCACTTTCCTTCGAGTGCATACACCTGTTATCTATTCAAGACTGATCTGCCACCCAGGATCATAATCAGTAGCTACTTTCCCATGTCATTTGTGGGGACATGTGAGGCTGGATGGTCTCCGTAATGCTTGAGTGCAGCGCTTCATTCTACGTTTCCTTGTTAGGCCACTCAGGACAATCACTAATCATTACAAAGTGCAAATGCACTTGCCTTGAAGTTTCTAGGGCAGCAAGTATCTAGAGAGATGCAAACGTTAATTATCAACCTCTTCTGATGCACACAGTGGCACAGCAGAAGACTGGGTATTAAGTACGCCAGGTAGAACTTGAAGGAAAAGATGTGTTGTGCTCTCTTTGCAAATTTAGCATTCTGTCAGCCTCTTGATCAATGGATTCCATGTAGAGCCTCCTAAAAGCCCTACATAAGGCAAAGATGCAGATGCTCGGGGCTTGGCAATCAAATTCCGGGAATATCTCTAGAGTAGAAGTTTGGCTTCATTAGCTGCTGTCAAATGTCTACCTTTTAAAAACCTTTCTACTGCTTGAAGTTTTATGTAAATAAAACCATAGCTCTACAGATCAGAAATAGGGAGAGGGAGGAAAAAATAAAAAAGAAACTAAAAGCAGTTGGGTTTAATCCTTTAGTGTGAAAGTTGCCTCCTCTCACAACCTAATTAATTTTTTAAGGAATAGTTTATCACATTTTTGGTATCATGTATAATCTAGTTTTAGCAATTTAAAATTGTATTCTAATGTGCAAAATCAATTTTATTTGGTTCAAGTTCACTCTAATATTTTTGTTAAAGTAGATCTACACATTTTTTATCACTTTATCTGTCAGTTATTTAAATGAACCCATGTATTCCAAGCATTCCTAAAATATAGATACCAGTCTTCAATTATTTTTTAATTGAAGCACCCCATTACCATTTTCATCTCCAATACTGAAGAACTGGATTTTTAAAAGTACATTCTAAATGTAATTTTCCTTATAATACAAAAAAGAACATAAATAACACATTAAAATCTTTTGTCTTTTATCTTGATGTTTACTATTCAATACTCATGTAAGCATTATTTTAACATTCTCAAACTTCTACATTGATTAACTCTTTTGATAAATTTGTTTCAAAAATATTATAGCTGTTTCCCTCAAAGTATTCTTTTCATTTTTCATAAAAGGATTGATTACCTACTCCATGAGGAGGGACACCTTGAGTCAGATCTCTGGAACACAATGGTTGCTCCCACCCTGTTTGTTGAGTGACAGAACAGAAGTCATAAATGAACAGGGAACTCCATGCTTCTCCACTATTCTAATTCTAGTCAAGAGAGAAGGATAGAGACATCAAGTCTCCTAATACATCACTTACTGGGGAGAGAGAATAACAAGTATTTTTCAGCAAACCAAAAAGAGCAAAGGACTTGAAATCTTCCTTGAACATTTAAGCCAGTTAGAAAAACTTCAGAATCTCATTATCAGTGAAAGTCCTACTGAAAAAGCATGGGCTGGGCACTGAGGTTCAGGCACCTTTATCAGAGTTATACTTTCAATTTACTGAGTATATCATTGTTTAAAAGTAGCCCAGATCTTTCCTTTAGTTTTAAAGATTGCCTCTGTTATCTCATGGAATTTAACTCACAGAAGTGAAGATTGGCATTAGACTGATATCATATGATTATAATTTAGGTAGTTTATTGGGCTGGCCGATGGTAATTACAAATTATTGGGGTCTCTCTGGGAGGTTGTATTTGAGCCAGGAACTTTTATCTCAATCTCATATTTTAGGAAGAGGAGGCAGTGGCACAGATATTCTTAAGAATATGGAGGACAAAAGTTTGCCAGGTCTACGTATCACAATATTAGTATTGGTGGATTAGCTCCATTTGCTAACTTCTAGCAGATGTGGGGCAAGAAAATTAAAGCTGTTTCAAAAATTATGCATAAATGGATTATGGAAGTCTGTCAAATGCCTCCAGTAAAGTAAGGCTGGCAACTTTTAGATTGGTAAAATTAAGAGGTGACACTTGGAGACAGCACTAACATAGGTAATGCTAAATGATGTAGGGATTTACATAAAAGACAAAAGCCTGCACTGAAAACTGTGAAAAAACAATGTATTTTTTCATACTCATTTTATAGATTCCTCTCATGGCCTGTAGAATCTATTTTTCATTTTTTATTGGTATCTCAGATATCGTATGAAGCTGTATTCTCTTGAATTGAGTGAAAACAGAACTGTCGCGCAGTGGGCTGGACATACGTCCTAGTTTTGTACAATGTAAGGGAGTACCAGAGGCTTTGTGGAAGATTTATCTTCCCTGATAAAGAAAAGTATTCTTTTACCGATTTATTTATTTATTTCTGATGTGAGATATAGAATAAGGATGCTTGGTATGGTCAAAGTGATTTTGCTATTATCAAGTGAGAAAGCTAAGAAAGAGAAATCAGCATGTTGGAAGGACAGAGAAAAATATATTTAAAAATCCAGTTGCAGTAATAATATCATTGCCACCTCGGTGAAACTACCTATTTTCAAAGTTCTGACTGTAAAATAAAATTATATGTCTATATTTAAACTGCTGACATTTGGCTTTTGTGTTATTTGTAGCAAAATGCATTTTTTTGGGTACCAGGAATTGAACTCAGGGCCTCATGCTTGCCAGGCAAGCACTGTGTGGCTGAGCTACCTCCCCAGACCCAGCAAAATTTATCTTAATTAATATAACTTTGTTGTGTTTTAAGATGTTCTTGTATAATTTATGTAAGCATGATTTGGATACCCATGCCATATAAAAATACACATTTTCAACTAACATGTAGAGAAAAGGACTGTGGTTTAACATATTCTGTGTTGTGAAATGCATTGAATTTGAATTTATAATACTTAATATAAAAATCTAGTCTAGTTAATGCAACATATTATATTCATGATCATAATACACTCACAAGAATATTTACTTGGTTCTGTACTTTTTTATGGATCATAGATGACCTTGCTGATGAACCATGTCAAAGGGAATTCAGTTTTTCATAGCCTACAATGCTGTAATCATGTACAAGTCAAATATGAAGTAATTGTATATGTAACTCTGAGGTCATGGTAACACTTACAGATTCTTTAATTATAAAATCTCCAAATAGAAAAACTGATCGTCATTATTAGCTACACTGGGTTAAAATGACACTTTTTTGGGCATTCTTTTTTATCAATATATGGAGAACTCTTTCCTGGGGTGGGGCAGGGAGATAAACGAACTAACAAAAAAAGTTTCTATTTTAACCAGAATGACACTGCATTAGGGAAACTGTTTGTCTTTAGATGTAGGCTTTAGGAGATTTGAAGCTTCATCTTTCTCTCTCTAAGAGTACTTCTCATCTTTCTATCAGCTACCAGATGACAAGTTCAGTTAGTTGGACACTTGGTGTGTAAGGAAGCCTAAGACAACCACATGGATGGGCTCAGGGTACACAGAAAGAGATGCCTACTGATTTCCAAATGTTTCATCCTTTGAACTAAAGTGTAGATATGTGAGTAGAGGTATCTCCAGATGACATGAGATTCTGACATTATCTGACCATATCAAAAGAAAAACTCTGAGGGGGAGTCACCTAGCCAAGCCCATCAACTCTCAGAAATGTGAGGGGCAGTACATTGTTTAAAGCAATAATTGCCAGGATGGCTTATTATATAACAATAGATGACTAGCACAGTGATTCATAACATGAAAGGAAGTTATATCCATGCCATTTCTACAATTTTGACAAAAATTGAAAAGAGATTCATTTAAATTAAATTATCCAAACTGGAAAAGACAACTTTCTGCCTATCACTTGGTTATTTTTATACAGCAACTCATTAAAAAACACATCTACTACTACAGCTATAAAAGTTTTTAGTGTTGGGAAAGTGGCATCTGCATAGTTCCCCTATATCTTTTGTCTTTGTCCTGTGGATCTAGATAGATTTGCCTATTGCTTTTACAGTATTCATTCTTTTTTCTTAGTCCTGATCAGTGATGTAACCAGAAAGTTGAAAAGTGGTATAGAGATTTCCTTTGCCTAATCCAGAAAGTTCTTGCCTTTGAGCATGACTCAGTAGAAGCCTGCAATATTTGAAGCAGTCACCTAGCAGTTGTTTAACGTGGATGACTATGCCCTGCAGTCTTATACAGGAGAAGATGGAGCAGGTTGTCAATTATTTCTGCACTCAAGGCTATGGACTAACAATATGCTTGAGTGAGACAGAAGTTACACATCAGCTGCAACCCCACAGGCAATCCAAATTTGCCATTAATGCTGAGGAGCTGAGAGTTTCAAAGTTGGTGTTCCTTGGTTATGAGTTCTCAGTGATGCAAACTTGGACCAGAATATAACAGCTCTTATTAAGGTAAGTCAGAGCATTGGCTAGAAGATGAACAGGTGAGAAATGGCAGCAACATGTCATCAAATTATAGTTCAAACTCCAATGCCTATGTGTTGTCAGACCTTTATGACTGTGAGTCCTGCGTCTGACTGACAACACATACAATCTGAGGCCTCCTTTAGATGTTCATTCTTTGGAGTAAAAGTGTAACATGACTTGACTTTGTTGCTGTTCCATAATACAGTCATTTTGTGATGTTTAAGCTAGATAAATGACAAGTGAAGTGATTAGGGCATCTAATTAGAACATATTTATTAAACTTTAGAACAAACTGATGAAGTTATCACCTATAAATCTTCCATGTGAACTTTTGGTAGCAGGACACTGAGTCAACAAATTTGGAAGTTAGATTCATTCCAGGGCAACAGATACCAAAGCAGTCCCCAAGATAAGGCTGAATTCTCATACATATCACTCAGTTACCTCACATAGCCAAGTGCCCTCTTCATTGCAAATACTGAACTCCATTCCAACATGCTATGTGAGTGGTCTCAGTGCACTTACTATGAGGTGGCTTCAGTTCTTTTATTCAGATGTTGGTCTTTATCTTTCCCATATGAGATGTAGAATAATTCCATTTTCCCTTTCACACATCTACACAGATGTGTAGATAGATCTGATGACTGACTAGGAAACAGCCTACTTTTAGGTTCTGTGAAATATTTTTTCACTTTTCTCCTTCCTAAGGGAGAATACAATAGCCAGACTGGAGTGTTGGCCATGGTTCTGTTAAGATCCTAACCCTCAGATTTAGTTTCTTTTGCCATTTTTCCTTTTCAGTATCTACAAAAGAAATTTTAATTAGTCTTGGAATTTGCAGGTGAGTATCAGGAAAGTTTCTCTAGCAGACTTTTTTCTCTAAAGTTTCTCATTTAAACTTTTTGGTATTCACAGGCCTGGGATTTGCAGTCCTTTTTCCAGTCAATCGTTGTCTCTAAGTTTTGTTTGAATGTAGGGAAGACCAAGGAATAGAAGGGAACTAAAAGAAATGAAAATCACAAGGGACAAAAATACGCTTATTAATATGATTGAAATATTGTTTTTCTCCTTCAACTACATGGAACCCACTTTAGATTCTGAATCTCTTTAGCTCCACTCTCATTTCTTTTTCTTTATATCTGTTTCCTACTTATGGGTTGTGACCTAGCACACTAGCTGAACTTAAGATAGAGGATAGCTCTATGAGGCACAACTACATTTTCTCTCCTGTGTATGCACTTTGTTCTTTATTATTAATGCAGAAAATTAAAACAATAAACTTTTTTTTTCACTTTTGGTGGGAGTCTTTGTCAGTTTGCTTTGTGTCAGGTTAAGCTACAGTGCGGTGTACAGGCATTTAATCATTCGTCAAGATATTGCTGCATTTGTATAAGTGATTAAAGCCTATAATCAGCTCATTTTTAATAAGGGAGATAGTCATAGATAGTCTAAATGGGGTTGATTCAATCATGTGGGTGGTCTTAAGAGCAGAAGTGGGGCTTCTCTGAGGCAGACATTTCCACCCAAGAAGTAGCTTCAGCTTCCACCTGAGTGTTTTCAGCCCGCTACACTTGATGGTTTGCAGACATTCCTACCTGGGCTTCACAAGCTTGTAGGAAAATTCCTTGCACCGGATCTCTTACTAGTGATCTCCTGTGAATTCTGTGTCTCTGGCTGAACTCTAACTGGTATAATGACAAGAGCTGATGGGTGATAGTAACTTAATACATTCTCTTCCTGAGGGGAAAAAATTGTGCTTTTAAAATGCCTTCAGGTGGCAAATGTTAGCCTTATGGGTTTTACCCTGTGCAATCTCAGTGGCACCATTTATCTTCTGCTGTAAGTGCCACCTCCTGAGGATTTTCAATGTGATACTTTTGGTTTCAATGCTTCCCCTTGAAGTAGTGAAAATACAGCAATTTGAGTCATGTTAGCTGTCAGCTCTCTTGGGCTTCAGACACCGGATGCTGGTTGGTTGGTTCTCTACCTACAGATAAAAGCAACCCCACAGTCACCCAGGTCCAAGAGATTATTAGGAATCCATCTGTTGGTAGAAAGTGAAAGAAGGACCCTATTTATAAAAAAAATTGCTTTCATCGAGGTAACAGTTGTGTTTCTAAAAGTATGACATTCTTCAGATAGACATCTTACGCTTTGGAAAAGAATTGGGCACTTGAAATTAGATTTCCAATTCTGATATTGATAAATAGTGTTAAATCCCACTTTTTTGAAGGGTTGGTGGTTTAACCACCAATCTAACAGTTGCCAGAAGAATTGTACTTTCTGGACTTCTTAGGGTTACTTTTTTCTCAGAGTTCATAGACTCTGTGCTTCCCTAGAATTTGCACTTCCCAAATCGTCTCTGTTTTATTTTTCTTCTCATCCTGATTTCTGTTAGTTTCACTTAAGTGATTCAGCAAGGAACTGAAAATTCTGTTAAACTATTCTTTTAAAAATGAGACATTATAAAATGAACACACTTTTGTCATGTCTTCGAAGAATGTTTTCATTATGATTCTTAAATAATAGGTCAGAGCAGCTATTAAAATTATCTACATGTGCTGAACTAGCCAAAGGAAGTTTACTAAAATCTCTCGCTTTTAAAATTCTAACGACTGTCACTATCGCAGTGTCAAATCATCCAGTAGCACATGTGTGACCCTGTGGTGTACTATCTTTTTAAAAAGTCTGCGCTATTTCACTATTCCCAGACATTTTTTTTTTTTTTTTTTTTTTTTTTTCTCCATCTGCCTGCTGACCCATGTGGCTGTTTTAACATCCACCTCAGTGGATGCCTCATACCTGCCTGGCCAGCAGAAAGTAACACAATGACAGCAGTTTCTCTGGGACTGAAGATGAAGGGATGGGAAACCTTGGATGCCCTGTCTTTTTCTGGACAGCTAAAATTAAGATAGAGGACAGCTCCAAGAAAAGTCATGCCCTGGAATTTTCAATCAACGTGCATCAGAGTGGGTGAATAAATGGGCAATCTATTTCAGGGCAGTTTTCCTTCTGGAAGAAGGGGCAATTTGTTTTAGGGTCACATGCTGGGTAGCTATCTGCATAAGAAACCCAAATAGTTTCCTAGTACAATGATTGACCAGAGAATCCTGTGACTACTTTCTCAGAAGTTTAGTCTATAATGAATTTGAATCTGTCAACACTGTGATCAGGATTGCGTTCACCTCAATAGTCCTGGAAAGTGTGTTCAGGCTGGTAATTGCTGCCTTTAAAAGTATACACGCTTATTTACAGGATAATTTTTATCTGAATTTTCTCTGCACTTCCTGACATGACATTGAATTTGTATAATTGCACCAAATGATCATACAGAGAGTTGAGAACAAAATTCCTGTTTACTGAAATGTCACCAAAAGCAAAGTGAAAATTATAAATAAAAAGTGGAAATTTTAGTTTTATGCCCCCCTCCTCAAGATGACCACCTTTGTTTCACACTAAATGAAAGGAAATATTTTTTCTCATTATAAATGAAAGACATCTTTTGCTAACTGACCTGTCCTTAGTGGATATTATTATTGAATATATAAGACTTCTAAAAACTCACTTGGGAACTATCACTGTTGTTATTAAAATGTATTATCAATTTATGATAACATTTTAATAGTGACACAAAGTACCTGATGAATACATGCAAGGCTAAACTGTATTAAAGTTTATGGATATTCCCCCAACCATTACTATGTTTGCTAGATTTTATTCTGAGCTTAAATGCATAATAAAGTTCTCATATGTGGTAAAAATAAAGTTTGTCTTAAACCTTGTGAACTAAAATAGTCAAGTTTCACATAGCTTTAAGATTTCACACAAGAGCGCTTGTGGTGAGATGAAAGCTGTGTTCCGTGACAGCCTCTGTGGTATTGTTGAGTCTCCAGCTCTCTACCCTCGAATAATCCTGTTTGGTGACTTCTGTGTCTCGCAGGTAACTCAAGAAATCTGTCTGATGTAACATCTTTGGAGGCACAGCTCCAGGTGACTGGTCAGAAAATGCTTACAGGACTTGCTGAGATAATCAATTAATGTTTAAAAATGTTCACTCAATTAAAACAAAATATCATCATGAAAAAGAAGACAATTTGCTTATATCATTGCCTCCAAAAATGTGTTTGTTCACCAGTAATTCAAACACCATTCCTGAGCATGAAGTTGGTCACAGGCAATCAAGGGCACCTCATTATTTTGGATTGAATTCAAACTTTGAGACAGTTGACTACTCAGTTCAATAATAGCAATCTCTTTAATCACAGTTAGATCAATAGTGAAATATTTACTGTGGATGCTTCCAGAATGATTTAAGCCAGCTTTTTGGAGAGCACTGATAATCTCAGGGTAATCTGAGCCATCCTAATGTGAGGTGTCAATTGCCACACTGAACAATGCCTCCACTACAAATCTGTGGATCATAAATAATAAAACACCATTTTAAGAGCTTTCATAGTCTCAGTATAAAATTACCTCTGACTAAAAACATGACAGGGCAGATCTCAGTGGGGAAGAAAAGAAATGTAAGATTTTAAAATATCAGCAGTGAAGACCAGAACATTGTAAAAGTTCAATTATATAAACTATAAAACCTTTTTGGAGGTTAAATATAGCACAGATTTTAAAAATTACTGTACCTTGCTATAAATTCTATTCTATCTTTGGTTAATTATTATTATTTTAAATATTCCCTCATATTATGAAATGATCTTTAGCTCTTTCACTATAGAGATGATGGGATTTTCTTTATTTAGTTGATCTCATCTTATGAATGTACCCAATAATTAGATTTCTAGAATGATGACTTGCTAGAAAACAAGCAATGAGCCAGTTTTGATTGCAATGATGTATAAATTATCGATGTATAGCTTTAGAAAACAAACTTAATAGTCTATTATGAGCTGTATTTAAATGAAAAGACAAAAAAGTTACTGGCAGATATGGCCCAGTAGCACTTCACAGATAATTGCACAAATTATCCAAAAGCAACCATGACAAGTTCTGCTTTCCATTTATAATATGACACAGTCAGTATGGTCCAATGTTTTCAGGATCATATCTCAATTATTTCTAAATACAAATTTTAACAAATGCACTCCATTAGAACCAAATTTTAATCTACTGCAACCTGACCTGACCTAGGAAATGTCAGTTTTTGAAAAAGCAGAACCTTTTTTTAACAATTACAGAACTTGGAAAGATTGTATGCATAGGATGAAGCGGTAATTCTAAGACACTAAATGTGCTTCTGCAGAAATGTTTAATGGCAAAGCTGCCTGTGCAGCACATAATTGGGATGAAAAACAACAGGCAAGCTACGATATGTCACCACTGGGCCCTTTAGAAAATGTTCAGTAAGTTTATACATTTTATCGTTAAAGTTCAAAATTCCAGACTGTCTTGGTTACATTTTTCTCATTGCTGGGACAAAATACCTGGCACCCAAATTTAAAGAAGGAAAGATTTATTTAGTCCACAGTTTGTAAAAGCTTCAGTCTTCAATTGGCTGACTCCAAGCCAGGATGGCATGGCAGAGAAACACAGTTCAAGGTGACAGAAGGCAGCAAAAAACCACAAGAGCAAAAATGGGGGGAGGGGAGCAAGTCTCTCTCTTTTCCTCATGTATATTGCATGCAGGCTCTCTGCCCTATGGTGGGTCCATACACCCACACCATCTCCATGCCCTCCTCTTGCACAGGCTCAGGATGTTTACAAAGTGAGGAACCTGGCCCACTGCTGAGCTGCTTAGTTAAGCTTTTAAACATCTCAATTTTTTGTTGTTGTTGTTGTACCTGGGATCAAACTCACAAACTTGAGCCTGTCAGCCAGGCACTTAGGCCACTGAGCTAAATCTTCTGCCCTATTTTTTTGAGACAGGGTCTCACTACGCAGTTCAGGCTGGCCTTGAACTCACTTTGTAGTCCAGGCTGGTCAAGAACTCACAAAGGATCCTCTTGCCTCAGCCTCCTGAGTGCTGAGATTAAAGGCATGAGCCACTATGCCTGGCTTCTAAACTTCTCAAATTGACATACTGTATCAACCATTACAATTTACCTCTTGTCAATTTAGCAATGAGACACATTTCTTTAAACTGGTTTCAAGATACAAAGACGTGCTTACTCTTATCATTTCACAACTTAAGCGTTATAATACAGATTTAACAATCCTTAAAAATCAGTATTAAGTCTTTCAATATTATATTACATTAGAACCATGACATTCTGCCCGTGGACCCCAAAAGGCTCATGCACATCTCTTTATGCAAAAGGCATTTAGTTCATCTCTAAGAGTTGCCAAAGTCCTAACAGTTTCAGCATTACTGAAAAGTCCGTCTCAAGTCTCCTCTGAGATTTAAGGCCAACTCTTAGCTGCAAGCCCCTGTACAAATGAAAACAAAGTCAGACACTTTCAATATTCAGTGGCACAAGATAAATATCTTCATTCCAAAAGTTACAAACAGGGGGATACAAAGGATTGGGACCAAAGCAAGTCCAAAATCCAGCAGGGAAAACATTATGTCCTGTAATTTCACAACCACCATCTAAAGCAATCTGTGGCAAATTGTGAGCTTCAGAGACTTTAGTGACTCCAACCTTAAGGCACTTCTGGTGATTATAGCTCCCACAGGTTCTCTCTTAGGCACACTTTGCTCCCTCTTTTCACCTTCCCTTAGACGATCCAGGTTCCTGGCTTTTTCAAACTGCACCTTTGGCTTCACACTTACAGCTTCTCACACTGCTGTCTCAGGGAAACATCACCTAGCCTCCCAGGCCTTCTGAAACTGAGGTGAAAGTCTTTTGTATCCCATAACTCTTGCACTATACGTGCACCTAAAACCAGTGCCATGTGAATGATGCCAAGGTCTGCTGCCAGCTGGAGCAGTAACAGGTTTTCCTCTCTCTCGGCTGTAGGGGTCAAATGCCTGGATCGCCTAGGCACTCTAAATCGAATTCTGAGAAACAAAATTTCTATGCTGCTGTCATTCTGGCACTTTGCTCTTTGGCTTTTTCCTCAAAGCAAAGTCTTTAACTTTTTCAGTTTTGAGGTTGCCAACAGTAGAGACTTTCTGCTTCTTGTGATGCCCTCAGGCCATCTTTTATATTCCCCTGTTCCTTCTCAGCAATCAAAATAGCCTCAGTTTTACTGGACCTTCTTTTCTGGCCAAGATCACAACATTTCAAATCATTCTGCTAGGTTCTTTGCTTTTGATTCATAACAAGAGCATAGGTACCGTGGCTAACCCCCACCCCCCAGTACCCATGCCACTGCCTTACCTTTAGATTGCTTTGAAATTTCTTTTGCCTGATTAATTAGTCTTCTGTCCTTAACCTCAGTTTCAGGCAAAGTCTCTGGTCATGAGAAAAACGCAGGCAAACCTTCTGCCAAGTAATAACACACATTGTCTGGAATCCAACAGCCAGTGCAGTTCTTCTTCCCAGAAGAAACCTCCCCAGCCTGGTCTCTACTGGCAGAATTTCAATCAGTCTTCTGGTCCCCTGAATTCTAACCAGAATCTCTCATACTGAGCACAACTTTTCATGCCTATACCTTGTAATAGAAAAATTACTTTAAAAATAACAATACACAATGTACTAACCATTGTTACTCTTTTACAATCTTGTTTTGAAATTTTGTACCATTGATTTTATTTTGTTTTAAAAAAAAAAAAAAAACAGTCTAAGGTGTTCCAGTTCTACTCCTTCATACAATATCTCCAAACCTTTCCAAACTCTTCTCACAAGCCATTCCCAAAGGCTCTTGAACCATATGGTCAGGTATAGTCACAGCAATGATCCCACTTCTCCCCTACCAAATTCTGTGTTAGTTACTTTTCTTGTTACTGGGACAAAATATCAAAGTTAAAGAGGGAAAGGTTCATTTATTTCACAATTTGTGGAGATTTCAGCCCATTATCAGGTAACTCCAAGGCAGGGTGGCATGGCACAGGGGCAACTGTTCAAGGCAGCACTAGACAGCCAAAGCAACAAGAACAAATGGGGAGGGAACAAGCCTCTTTTTCTTCCTTATATGGTAAGCAGGCAACCACCCTCCCCGCAATAGGGCAGGTGCAGCATTCACACTGTCTCTGTGCCCTCCTCTGCACAGGCTCAGGATGTTTACAAAGTGAGGACTCTGACCCCCTGCTGAGTCACTTAAACTTCTCAAATTGACACAATGTATCTACCATTACACAGACTATGACTCATTATTGTATAGAAACCATTTTGTTTATATGTACATGATTAATAAGTTTAATTGTTTATACTATTAAAGCACCAAGTTGTAAAATAAGAATTTTATGGAATTTCACGGATTCAATTATGGTTTTGAATTACCTTGCAAAGGAAAGCATGTGCAGATGGTGGCATTAGTATATTTATTTTTTATGCTTACAATAAAACCCTGTTGAAGATGCCTGCTTGCTTCTTAGTGATCCAAATTTCACTTTCTTAACTGCAGTAATTCAATTAATCATTTTCAGAATATGGAAAAATTCTTCTTTAGAAAGGAGTAAGCATCCTACATATGTGCACACTGATGTTTGACAATTGAAAATATCAATCACCTTTTTGATAATGGATAATTTAATAATTTAAAGTTCTTCTTGATTAGATTCTCGTTTATAATGCACACATTACAAAAACAGAATTAGATGATGCTATAAAAAGCATTCTGCAATGTATTACGATATATGCGAGCATACACATGTGTGTACATAATTACAGGTATGTTCATGTGTGTACAAAATATATATTTTGTATAAATTTAATATTCAACTTCATATGCATGCTTAGCCTAAACGTTTTTGGTTTCAGGGATCAACTGAACCCAGGCTCTTATGCTTACTAGGAAAATTCCCTGCCACTCAGCTACATTCTTACTCCTTAATATCACTCTGTAAAACAAAAAGTTCAGTAGAATTGCTCATTCTAAGGCTCTGATGCATGTATGCAGTGTGGTCAAATGCACAGTGAATGTTTAGAAAATTATTATAGTAAAAGACAGATTGCCACTATTCTCCCTCAAAATGTTCCTCTTTCCTTAAACATATTTATTCCATCATTGTTGCCACATTCTGATGCAGTTCTGGAAAGCAGTTCTCTTTCATGCATACCTTTATGAGGTATGATCAAAACTATTGAAGGCTACTGCCAAGTGCCATCAAAAAGAAAGGCAGACTCCTAAATATATTACGATACATCCTCATCCATCTTATTCACTAGATATGGCACCTTATGACTTCTGACTCTTCCCAAAAGTTGAAATGACTACAAGAGGTAAACGTTTCAAATTGATTTAGGACACCAAGACATTCATGGTAGCACAGTAAAAGACATGAAAGAGAAGTTCCAGAATTGCTTTGGAAAGTGACAAGAGTGATGGAATAAGTGTGTTTCAAGTGAAGGGGAGTGTTTTGTAGGAGATTAATCACAACGTGTCTTTTATTGTCATATTTTAAAAAGTATTTAAACATTCACGGTATGTTGGACCACACTATGTGAGAATAAATTTTGCTGTTTTTCCTAGTTCTGAATAGTCTTTACATATTGTGAAGCTCAAGTAAAATTAAAACAAATAACATTTATAAAAAAAAAAACAAGATCATTTAGCTTAGCAAAGAGGAAGGAAGCTTAGAATTGAAAGCGCTCAATTTTGAGAGTAAGAAACCAAAAGTTATATTTGTATAGGTAGAAAGAATAGATAAAAGTAAATTGGTTATCACTGCCAATAATAGTGAGGAGCTATATAAAATATATCTTTGCTGCACCTGAGGGATGCTTTGTGAAGGAAGCTCTGTGATTAGCAGAAACAACAGTTGGAAGTGTTAAAGAATGTGAGAAATTAGAGTGAAGCATCAAATTTTAAGATTGCATTTTCTCTTCTTTTTTCCTGAAATCAAAATGCCCAGCAGGTACATGAAAAAATGATCGAAATCACTACTCATTAGGGAAATGCAAATCAAAACCATAAAGTACCACATTATGATTATTAACTGTGATATGTCAATTTGACTTGAATAAGAACCACCTAGCAGTTTGAAATGCATCTGTGGATGACAGACAGGTAGGCCAACAAACGGATGGGGAGAGACTGATTCCCAATATGCAATACCAACTAAGAGGGTTAGACTTTGGGCAGGGTAAATAGGGAACGAAGAAGGAAGTGTTTTCCTTTTTGGGAATCACACTGATGGCTCTGCAGGAAGCTTCCAAACCTTTGATTTTCAGTTGCTCCTGGTTGGATTGCCTCACTGCTGCTCTGACAGCCACTGTGACTCTTTCACCTCTGACCCCGTAGGCCTACTTAAGAAACCCATGTTATAATTGCAAATATATTTTATATTCAATTGGTTCCTCTAGTGTAATACATATATCTGTTAAGAAAGCCATGATGAAAAAGGCAAGATAGAAGAAGTATCAGCTTAGTTGTAGAAATAGAGAAAAATTGTAGACTGTTGGTAGAATGTAGATTGGCTACAGCTATTCTAGAAAACAATGTTGAGATTTCAAAAGAAATTAAAAACAGAGTACCATAGAACTAAGCAATCCCAACACTGAACATATACTCCCCAAATCAAAGCATCACTACATGATGATATCTGCACTCCCATGTTCATTGAAAAACTATTCACTAAGATATAGAAACAGTCTCAATCTCCATCAGTGGATGAATGGATAAAGAATGTGTGCTGTATATGTACAACAGAATAGTATCAAGCTTTAAAAAAAAGAAATCTTGCCTTTTGCTAAAGCATGCATGGACTACAAGACATTATAAAGTGAAATAAACCAGAGGCACAAAAATAAAAATGGTGCATGTTCTCAAATTTGAGTGAAATCTAAAAAGAATGTTAAATATGTAGAAATAGAGAACAAAACAGTGTTTACCAACAGCAGAGTGGCAATGCGTGTGGGGTGAGGAAATGAGAAATATGCAAAAGGATACAAAGTAGCAAATACGGATGAACAAATGCAAAGACTTAAGGAACAGCAGGAGGTGTATGGCTAAAAGTGATGTACTAAATTCAGAATTATTGATGCTTTTATCACAGGGGAAATAATTAGGTAAGTTTGGGAGAGGATGGGTATGTTAATTTGTTTCTTTATGCTGACCATTGTGCTAAATGTGCATCTTATAATATTAGGTTATATACTTTATTTTATTTTATTTTATTTTATTGCAGAACCAGGGCTCGAACTCAACCTTGTGCTTGCCAGACAGGCGCTTAAGCCACTGAGCCAAACTCCCGGCCCTAGTTTTTTGAGGCAGGGTAGCACTATGTAGCTCAGGTTGGCTTTGTGCTCCTGTTGTAGCCCAAGCAGGCCTCAAAGTCACAACCCTCTGCCCACCTCAGCCTCCTGAGTGCTGCGATTAAAGGCATGCACCACGACGCCCGGCTAGGTTATATACTTTAAATATACACCATAAAATTTATTTTTAAAACTTTTAAATCACACATTTATAGCTTAAAATATAATATTTACATTATCTTTTTTAGTTTTTACAAAAAGTAAACTGCTAAAATAATGTCTAGCTAATATGGAAAATCTTTGCCTTTTTGAGAACCTAGTCATTCATCTATATCAATTGATCAGTCAATCAGAAGAACAAATTGATTTTTCTTTCCTCTGCTACCTATTTCAGCCTTCTCTACAAGTACAGATTATTGATTGCTGTCATATTTTTATATTTTAAAATATCGTACTACATTAGATTATAAAGAATAGCATGCTTAAAAATTTTAGCATAGAAATATGAAGTTAGGTTAACTATAGTTGTTGAAAGATAGGGTATATAAATTCCAGTCCAATTCTATTTCAATTTTCTCCTTTAATTACACTACAAATTTATGAGGAGAAAGAAGAAGGAAATACGATTGCTATGTGCTACACAAAATTTTCATTAAAAGTAGTTGTTCTATAATCATTTGAATTTAACTGCCTGTTGATAAAATAAGCAGAGTAATCAAATAATAGAGATTTTCTTAAATCCTACTAATCCCTCTTGCTTATATTATTCAAAAGTTTGAAAGCTTTAAACACTCATTTTCTGATTTCTTCCTAATTTTGCCCTTCTGGTACCATCTTAACAAATAGGAAGAAAAACTTACATACCAATAGTGATGAATTTATTCTGTTGCAAGAGAACAATTAAATGATGACCCTGTATATTCTGGAGGTTCTTAAATTCCTCTCTTAGCTTTCTGATTTGCTGGCTGCTGTTTTATTATAGATATTTAAAAGAAATTCTACTATTAACCTAATGCACGATAATTCATTATCAAATTATAGATATTGAACAGCTAACTATTTTAAAGTTAAATGAAGCTATGGCAAGCAAAAATTTCCTGATCCTCAGAATTATTCAGTGAAATATTTTGCAGAATTACTTTCCTGATCTATATGTGTATACACGCACATACATATTATTGAAAGTAACTAAACTTCTCATTCTTTGAGACATTTGCTTCCCTGCTTTCTCACCCTGAATATAATCTGGCAAAAATTCCTCCCATTTGCAGTTACTCAATTCATCTAACTAACTTTCTAGATTGAGAGTGAGCATTTGAAAATGAAAAAGATGAGGAAGAAGTTTCATAGTCCTTGATATGATAGTTCTCTGAATTTAAAGCATGACTCAGATGCCTAAAAGAGGCATGAGGTTTTAAATCCCAAGTTACATTCTACTGAGCTGCTCAGTGGACGGACTAGGAAGTATCTGGGAGCACAGAGGTGGGTCCAGGAATAGTTTAGTGGAATAGAGACGGAGGTAGGCTATCCATAGCAATTAAAATCTTCCAAGTGTGGAAAGGAAGTATACTGAGTTGTTATTTTACACATGTTGTGCAATTTGTCTAGTCAGGTATTTTTTAGGAAACCTAAATAGATAGGATGTCAGTTTATATGGCAACAATAGATCTCCAAAACTGTATTTTCTTGATAAGTCAATTTATATTGTGACTAATATGCAACACATTTGAGTTAGGCTGAGAATCAGAATAATGAAAAACTCAAGAAATCAACTCTAACTGATTATAGAAGCGATCACATTGCTAAACAACAACTATTTCCCTTTCCTCTAGGAAATGACCACTTGCCAAAAGCTGTTTCCTGTCCCATTATTTCTAGAGATCTCCACAAAATAATTTTTTCCTGAAAAGCTCACAGTACACCATTACTTCCAAGAGTCATGCAGAGGTTTTATGTATTTGCTGTTCTGTAAAGTCCTCTTCTGCAATGAACTTTGATGTGTGAAATTTGGAGCTCAGCAAAGTTAAAATACTGCCCATCAACACTATTGGGAACACAGAGGAGCCTCTAAGGGGTTCAAAGTCAAACACTACGACTAGGACTACTGCCAATAATCCTACAATGGAGAGATGTAAATTGAAGCTTAGTCTTCCTGTGCGCATGCTCAGCTCCTGAGAGGAAGGTATTTCCCTCCCTCACATAGGGACATGGCTGAGACAGTGACTGAAATGGAATCAACTGTATCGAATGGCTTGCAAGCAGATAGAATTTAGAATTGGACTTTCTTATTCCCCAATGTTTGCTTCAGGGATGTACGAGGAGGGAGGCAGGTGTCTTTTAAATAAAAAATGTGACTCAGCTGTAAAACACGGAATGGAATGAATACGAAGTTTTATTGTTCACTTTTTAAAAGGAAGAATAGGAGCCTGTGTAACATAAACAGTCATGGCAGTTATCGGAGATCAGCTTTCATATAACAGACCCAAATATCACTTCTCTGCTTTTCAAAATTTTAACGAAAAGGTTGGAGTACTTTCATTTGAAGAATAATCACTGCAATTCTAGAAATACTTTTATTCACTAGAGCTATATATATAATTTTTTTTTTTTGTAGGACTGAGGATTGAATCTGGGGCCTTCACACTGAGCTATGGTTCCCAGTCCTTTTAAGCATTTATTTGTTTGTTTGTTTAATTTTGTAACAGTCTTGCACACCCACTAAATTGTCCAAGTTGAGTGGTCTCGATCTTGCAATCCTTTTGGCTCAGTTTTCCTGTGTGCTGAGATTATAGCCAAAAATAACATTTTAAAAGAAATTGAAATAAGACAAAATAAATATCTTCAAAAGGATATTTTTGGTAAATAATGTCCATTTGTAATTTGAAAAGTAGACCAATGTTTATACAATGTCCTACCTATTTTGTCCCATTTAAAACTTTATAGCACAAATTTCGCTTAATAATTCAAATACTTTTTAGTTTACTTACCTGATACCCTCAAACTACATTGTATTAGAGAAAGAAAATAAAGCACTCAACCTCAGTAGAAACAGACACCATTCTGCTGCAGTACAGTAGATCTGAACATGCTATATTCAGTATGTATTAGAGTTTCCTTTGGTTTTTCCATCAAAATCATACACTAAAATCCGATATTCTCTTTTCAAATAAAGCAAATTCCCTGTTGTCTTGAAGAAAGTTGTTCTCAGCCACCCTGAATTTAAAGAGGAAAACTCCAACAGCACTCAACAAATAAGAATCACACTGGTTGCTTAAAAATTCTCTCTTGGGTATTGTCCAAGAGACCCTAGGGACCTGGGGAAATACAGTATTTTAAAAGAAACAAAAACGTACTTGAAAGAAAAAGGCATTGAATTTCTTTCTGAATATTTTTATGTCTAGGGTCTGTTGAACTAAGGAGTAAGAATTTTAACAGCCTATATCTTCTTTTCATGGTAGATCTTGTCTGCACAGCCATCAAATAATAAGAATTACAGAAACATTGACTGTTCTATTTGATTCTGAGGGAAAAAATAGAATGTGAAAAATGTAAAAATGCAGGGCCAACAGGCCAAACTCTTGGCTAGAAATTAAGTTCCCAGTAAGTAGTGCATAAGGTATAATCCAGGTCCAAAGACAAACAGATACTTTAGGTTGTGTAACTTATTTTGTAGCATTAGTAGTAGAATTTTTAGTATGTACTATATATTGTACTACTATTGAGGAAAACATGAAGGCTTTATTCTTGATCTGAAAGAACACAAATTTCATTGATTCAGATGTCCTCAAGTAAAGGTCAGAGTTTTTCTAATGCACTTATAATAATATCAGAAAGAGTAAGAGTTCTATAGTCATGAAAGTAATTCTTTGGTAATAATTTTATCAGATTATACACTAACATATGTATTGTCCAAAACCTAAAAAGAAAAATAGAACATAGACGGATAACCCTGTAAATATTTTTGCATGTTTTATTTCATTCTTTTTTCTTTGTATGAATGAAACCTTAAAATCTTGCTGACTCCATCTTTTCTTATCATTTTTCTTCTACTCCTACTGTTTAGGCAGCAGACTTATCTTCTAAAACTTCCTTCCCTGAGTGTGAGATTATGTACAGCCTGAAAATGCTATGTTAACTAAACTGCAAAGTGGATTTTGAAATGTGTTATTATCCTGACAAAAAAGCTTTTATTTACAAAGTATTAGACTTTGATGAGGAAAAAAGTAAGAATCCTAGGTTTCAAAAGACCACAGTCTGGAAGATTTAAAGTTAGGGTTTATAACATGGACTACTGAATGATTCTCTTAAGAGCTCTTTCCTTTCCAAAATGGTGTAACTGCAACTAATTGGTAAAGGATGAGACTTCAGAGACTTGTACAAGAGTAAAACTAAAGTTGTTGCTGCTGTCTTCCAGCATTAAAAGTCTGAATGTGAGGAGTGCAAGACCTTGAATCAAAAGCTTTTCTAGGGTCAAATCGTGGAGATTGAGAGGTTATGAAACTTTAACACATAATCCAGTTCTAAGCATTATATGAACCATGGAAAGAAAAGTGTCTATGCAGAAATTCTTGAGTATTCCAGCATGCTACAGGGAAAACAGCAGAGACTCCCTGAATGTCAGGTTAGAAAGGAATTTAAATAAGCTAAGAGACTCAGACAACATGAATACGACTGGAATTCTGACTGAGCAGATTCAGAACACAAGGGTTTTAGTGTGGCAGCCCTGCCCTGATGAGATCATGAGTATAGGCAGGAGAGACAGAGGATGCCAGCACACCTCACCAGGCCTGGCAAGTTGGAAGGACAGAAGAGATAGAGTGGCAAATACTTATCATCAAGAAAGACCTGAATCAGAGACATTAAGAAAGACTCCCTGGGAACTGAGATCATCCTGGGATACAAAAACAGAAAAAGAATGAGGAGAAAGAGAATTTTAACTTAAGTGAAATAATAACTCATACCCCTAAGAGAATATTGTCCGTTTTAATTTGAATTATTTTTTTTTTCCTCTGCTTCTTATTTGAATTTAGGACTTATGAACTAAATAGCTTTCCATTTTAATCAAATGAAAACTTATAGTAGTCCTATATCATCATTGATTTGCTTAGTCTCTATTGTTAGACATTTAAATTATTTTTCCATTTTAATTAATTTACTATAAACATCTCATACATATATCTTAGTAAGTTTCATGGATTATAATTATACATTCTTAGCAGCATAATTATTGGATCAAGAAAATTCATTATTAATTTAAGTTTCTCTTCAGAAGGAACATATCAATTTATTCTCCAATTATCATTGCCTGTGAGTTTCTATGTGCCTTATCTTAACTAATGCAGAATAGTAGCAGTTAAAATTTTGAAAGGCTAAGATATTACAATTTCAATTTTATTTCTTTGATTGTTACAATATGCCGAAGCCTCAAAAGTCAGCGAAAAAATTTCTGCTGTTTTTTGAAGTAAAGCAAAAATATTCTACATGGAAAAATCTACTTTGCTTCTCTGATTACTGCTTTTCACATGGAGCTGAGTCTGAGTCTGTTTCCTAAATAGGCCAGGAGAGACTTGTATTCAGATATAAATTGGCTCTAAGACTATATGAATCTACAGTCATATGTGTCCATGAGAAAGGAGACAAGAAGTTAAGAAATATTAACATGGAAAAAGTCTTACATGGCAACATTAAAGTTTTAGTTGCCCAAAGGAAGAGGGAGACTATGTTAGTATTATGTGTTGATCTGTGAGGGATCATCATTGTTCTGAAGATTTTCTTTTCCTGTATTTTTTCAGAATTAAATTGGTCAGTACTTCCCCCATTTTCTGTCATTTCTAGGTATGGGGTAAAATTTAATGCATTTACTCAAACTCTTCTTTCAATCACAAGTCAGCGTAGATATATACTGATACATACACATATACATATATACATGTATGTATATATATGGCTTTTTCCATCAGAAGATTTTATAGTCTGTATTCCCAATAGTGGTGCATAAAAATGCCGATTCACTACTATATCCATATATTCCAATGTATAATACAGAATGCAAAAAGTCTGTCATTATTATGTAAATTTGGGTTTCACTGAATGAAGATAGTTAATATCACACACGATTGTAATGAACTATTTTCTTTTTATAGTTGGTAATCTATTTGAAAAGTGTATAATACATTACTCCAATACTAGTAGCTTAAAACATCAAAAGATTCTAATTGTAGAGACTTTCAGTAAGTATGGAATTCAGTGGTGTCTTATTTGGGTGTCCTTGGTCAGGATTTTTCAGGAAGTGTATTTCAGACAGTGTCTGGGGCTTCAGTTTCCTAAATGCTTCACCGAGCCTGGGGAATCCACTTCCAAGATGGCTCATTCATATGATTGCTGACAGGTATCATCAATTCCTTGGTCTTTTGGCAGGAAGCCTTAGTTTGTTTCAATGTGATCTATTCTATAGGCCTTGTTAAGTGTCCTTATGATACTGAAATTGGCTTGCTCTGGCGCAGTTAGTCTATGATAGTAAGGCAAAGTTTCAATATCTGTTGTGGTCTAGCCCCAGCTATCACACTGTATCCTTTCTACAACATCTTCTTGGAAATATGAGTCAGTCCCATCTATTGTGGAAGAGGACTGTGCAGAAAGGTGCCAAAGTTATTATCTTGGCCTCGCCTCTATAGCCACCATTCTCCCCACTTACATTTGCACCCTACTGTGGGATGTCCTCCTACACAGATGTTTCCTCACCTCTGTGTGAGTTTCTACACTGTTGATGGTTCTGTTTCTTCATGGAGGTGTCTACTTTACCCTTACTGGGCTGTTAAACTTACTGTCAAGCTTCCCTAGTGTTGACACCCTTCTTTCTCAATGGAGGAAATGTAAGTGGCAATGTTTGAAAAACCAAGGAAAAGACAAGGCAACAAATACCTATCCATCGCTATGCTGAAATTTATAGTAAAACAAGAAAAAAAATCAATATCAAAAGTATTAAAAATACTTATCAGGCTTTTTTTTAAGTAAGGTAGTTCTACCTAGAAAAACTAGAAGAATATACAAACTATGAGGCACACAGTGGGTCAGTCAAGTAATAGACACAATAACAGTGCATCAGTGTAGGCAGAAATACACAGTTAAATTTCTACTCAATCACAAAAATCCAAAAAGGGATGAAGTGCAATTTAAAAATAACAATAAAGCTGTGTATGGTGGTGCAAGTCTCTGATTCCATTACTCAGGAGGCTGAGGCAGGAGGATCACTGTGAGTTTGAGGCCAACCTGGCCTACACAGTGGGTTTAAGACAGGCTGAAATACATAGAGATACTCTATTCAAATAAATAAATAAATAAACAAATAAATAACTATGAATAAAAGGGATGTTAAAATAAAAACTGAAAATTATAGGGAAGACCCAATAAAATTTTCAATAGTGGAGTGATTTGTCATGTGCATGGGAATAAGTTTCAATAATGTAACATTTTTCTTACTTCCCCATTGTGATCTACAATTTTTAGGTGTCTTAAATAAAAGATCAAAAGGCTTTTCATGGATATTAACAAGATATCAATATATGTGAGAAAAATACTAATAGTACCCTAGTCATTCTTGAAGAATGAGAAAACATTTCATATTGACATTTTATAGATCTAACACATTATAACATTAGATCTGCGGATATAAATCTATATCAATTAGAATATAAAGCCCCAAAACGTATTGAATCAGTTAAAAATGAGGTGTAAAACTTTAAAACTTTTGCGGAATTAAGAAAATTTTTTTCTTTTAACATACATTATAAAAAATGATAACCAGACATATTTGATAAGTTTGATTCAATTAGAATTAAGAATGTCTGTTTTGTCATTATAAGGAAAAGACAAGTAGTATGTGAAGAGAAAATATAGGCAACATAAAAACACTGATAATATAACATACAAATTTGTTAATTCTCTATGAAGAAATACTAAATATAGTAGTCCACCTTGTATATGGGCAATACATTCCAAAACCCTCAGTGAATACAAGAAATCATGAGTTGTATTGTGTTTTATCTGTACTTTTTCCTATACATGATGTTTATTATATAAATTAGATGTAGAGATTAATAATAACTCATAATAAAATAGAACAATTATAGCAACTTATAATAAACTTGCCAGTATCACTATTCTTGTGCTTCGGGTTATTACTAAGTCAAATAAATTTACTTGAACACAAGGACTACAATACTGTGACAGTCAATTTGATGACAGAGATAACACATGACAAATAAATTGGGTAATACACAACATAAATATGTCTCACAAAGTGACACTTGGAATTCATTTTGCAAGATGGGGTGGGTAATCACAGTAAATTATTGAGTTATTCAGAATGAGCGCAAATGAAATCATTTGAATTGTTTATCTGAGTATTTTCATATAATAATTGATAACTCCAAAATTGAAATTGCAGAGTTCAGAAACACAAATAAGGGAAGAGTACTGTAGGAGAATAGGTAGAGGACATAAAGAGGTCTGGCAAATATTTTCTATATTGGTCCCTCTATCACCTTTGCCTGCCAGTGTGTGAATCTGTAACTCCCTCTCCTTGCATGTGGTAGAACCAGTTACATGGATCTAACTGATGGAATATGGCAGTGGCGATTGAATGTTACTTCACTCAGGACCTGAAATCATATTTAGCTTAGCATTTCTATTACTTTTGTAGTTTAAAAAATATATTAATTTGCTTAGATTTTTGAATAAATATTTTAATGCTGTTAAGTGAATTCTGATATATACCTTAATATTATCACTAACTGAATAATTACCAGAATGATATAGAGAATGCCTAGAGATGGAATATTAAGCTTGTATCAAATTGATTTTATCCTTTGTTTTATTTACTCTATAAAACAGATGACAATGAATATCCACAGAATTGTGAAGACCAATGTACTTACAGTGTTGTAACGTTAGTGTTAAAATTTGAGTCTTTAACACAATAGGAGTATCAAAATTTTATTTTGTGTGACTTGAAATCAAATCCAGTGATTCAGAAATTCTATTTCTCATCTATTGTCTACAACAATTAAAATGGCAATATTTCAGTCAAGTGTTTAATATGCAAGTAGCAGGAATTTTTAATTTTGTCTACAATTTCTATAGGCCACCAAATTATGCACAGACATGCATACCCACAAACATATGCATGTCGTATGTCTACCAGCTTATAGAAAAATGAACAGCTATGATATATCTATACAAATATAATATGTGTACAAATTGTCTGTAAGGTGATTTTAGATAAGATCTGACCATTAAAGTAGGCAACTGTAACAATTTTCAACTTCAAAAAGAAAAGAAAAACTAGAAATGTCCTTGTATAACTTTAAGATCTGTTTAACTTTCAGGTGAAATCAAAGACTTTCCTATAGTTTATTTCCATTTTTATATTGAGCTTATTTTAGCCTCGGTGGATCTATGATATACTGTTCTCAGTGGAATAAGAAACAAGTAACATGGATAGCTTAATAGAGAATTTGACTTTGAATTTATTTTCTATTTAAGCTCCAAGAAGTTTTCACAAAGAATGAAATGTTTTGGACTATTTTTAAAAGAACAAACAGAATTCTCCCAGCTCATACACTATCTACAGGCTAAAAAGCACTCTGACAGCTAAAAAAATTCCCTTTGAGATGGCAAAATGGAACCCCAAGTATAGTACTTCCTGTAGCATAATGTCATTGAACAGTTCTAAGTCCTTTGTTCTTTCTAAGCTTACTTTGAAAATGGAAAAGTTAAAGATGTGCATATGATATAATGGAATTCTTTGTGCTCTCCTTTAAAAGAATAGGATATTTCATGATGGGAAGAATCCATGAAACTTTGCCAATGTAGGTCCATTTTTTTCTTTGAGTTTGAACATGGAACTAGGTTACTTTTGTTCTTCCGTGTATTTACAAATCCATTATCGAATTGCTTTTATGATTATTTCTCTTTCATTTAATATTTCCATCTAGATAGATGCAACATACAAACATCTGATTTCCAAGGTGGCATTCTTTATAGTAAAAGGATAGATTAAACAGGAAATCATTTGTTTTAAAACATGGTTTTCACATTTTAGCAATAACAACAGAATAATTTGCATCATTGACCATTAACTCCTGGAAGATTCATCATTGTTAAGTGTTTATTAAACCCATTTTTGTTTATGATCTACTTTTTCATCACAAAGGAAGAAATTGTTCACATATAAATTCATAAAATAATACTGCTCTCCAACATAACATTTTACATACATTTTGAAGAGTGCAACATAGGAATATTTCTTTTTTTATGTACATGTTTGTAGTACATAATGTTTACATTCCTTCTGGAGGACTGGTACATGTGTATAATACATATCAACTTCTTTTTTTTATCCCTTTTCCTTCCTTCACATCCCTTGTTCCATCCCTTGACCCCCTTCCTTCTTTCCTTTTGTACACATTTGGTATATAATCATACTTTCAGTCAGTGTGTAAAACCTAATTGAAAATACAGTAAAAAAATTATCATAAATATGCTTTTATATTTCTCCAATACAAATCTGAAGAGAACTTTATTCCCCCAAAATTCAAAATAGTGCAGCAACTATATCAACTTTCTTATTGTTCTTTTAAAAGATATTACCTTACTGTTTAAGAGTCCTAACTCTTTAACCCCATAATAACAAGTAAAATAACACCTTAGAGCCATTTCTAAGCTTGATTTTACATTTAAATTCCTGGAAAAATGCACTGCTGCACAAGAGAATTGTGCAACGGAGGATAGGCATTTCTAACTAAAAAGTAATTTTAATTCAAGATGTGCATATTATATTCTCATTTTTAAAGAAAGGTTTTATCAGGGCCCTGGCCTAGGACTACCAGTCTCCTTCTCAGGACTATGACTACAGAATAAAACACAGATAAGATATATATTAGTTATAAGGGGCACTAGGATGGCCAAAGCCCAGTAAGGACTAAGACCCCTGAGGGTAGCTATCCTTGGCCTTTATTAGATGCAGGGAGTGACTGGGGAGTGTGGAGGGAGATGCTGGAGGGCGGCAGCAAACAATGGGATGAACTGCCAATGCGGTCAACGTACAAGGAGTGAGGAACAATGCATTTTTGGAAGAACACGCGGGAACAGATCATGGTTAACTTGTAAAGTGACTGTCTGCTAACTGCGACTACTAAGCAAGAAGAAATTTAGATGAGTCAAGTCCTCAGCTGCTGTGTTATTTTGCTTTGAGGTGCCAGACTTTACAGACATTTGCTAGTCTCAATTCCGGCCATTGGTTTAACAGATTAACCTGTCTGTGGGTCTCACCAACAGTCATGCAGGACTAGGACAGACTCACAAATTATTTTTGTGCCAATTTATTAATATTAATTACCACCCCCTCAGGCTTTAGACCTTGCTACTTACTTTAATTTTTTTTTAAATCCACTTGTAGAAAGTAAATACACTCCATCAATACTTCATTGGCAAATCAATGAGCATGCCTAGAGCTCAAATCTTGCAAAAGGTCATTCTAATAAAAAAGTAGGGTGGCCCAGTGCAGTTAATAACATGGGACCAAGGTTATGCTTGTGTATTAACAGGTCTTGAAATAACATTTTGGGTGCCAACTGGAATGTGGGGTCATGGAGAAAGATGCTCAAACTCGCAGTGAAGTGTGCTGCCACCAGATCCATTTTGGACTCTATGCTGGGTTGATTATATTAGTATTATTATATTTTTTATTTTAGCAAATGGATTTATTTTATTTTTTATTTTTTTAAACAGAAGAAAAATAAGAAATTAAAGTACATTCTGTTTTACTTTAATGTTATTATATTATACTATATTAATCTTTTATTTGTGTTCCTAGTGTACTACAGGGGTACCAAACCCAAGAATGCCTAGACCTATCCAATCTCAAGTCACAATGTTTCAGCTGCTGCAATTACTAAAAGAGGAGAGGGGTATAGCTGAGGACCAATTTGACTCAGTGCCGAGTGAGTCCTTGAATCTCATCACTACTGGATAGTAAAACTGCTACTGTTGTGGATAAGTTTATTTAATACATAGTTTTGAACACCATATCAGAAGAGGAGTGATTTATTAACTGCCCATAACAGTTACAAGTTATAATTTCAGTTGTAAGAACAACTACTTCTATTGGAATTAATTATGGGCAGGAAGTTAATCAGGCATTCATTTTTATTGGTTCACTACATGATTAGTGTACTATTGTTCGTTAAACTAGAAGACAGCATGTCTGATTTGGATGGGTCAGGACTTTATATCATTTTCCAGTTTTTCAACAAATCAATAAAGTATTTCTTTATTTTATTTGAAAATTATGGGGAAAATAGTTTTGAAAAGTTTTTGAGAGGGAGATAAATCTCAAAAAGCATTTCTGATTTCAAGTGTAGAACTAAGTAAAATAATTTAAATTACACAGCCACCACAGAAAATATGAAAGTCAAAACAGTAACACGGAGGTATAGATGAAGATGTATTGAATATAATTGAAATATGTGAAAAGATATCGTTATTCAAGAAATAAGTAGGGCAAAAATATGGAAGTAAAGTATTATAATGGATCCTAATAGTTTCAAATGTTTGAAGGATGCCAAAAAATGATTTTGAAAAGTCTATTATTCCATTTATCCTTCTAGTGCACTCATGAGTGGTCATCACTAAGGAATACGACTTACTATATGCAGTACTTTTCAAATAAAATTAAAGCAAATCAATTTTTTATAGCGTGGTGATTTTTCTTGTATTTATATTCTCAGCATAACACTTTACCATCAAACATTTCAGAAGAATGCCTGTTGAGAGTTGTGATGTTTTCTCATATAACAATATAGTTTAGTAGTTGTTGATAGTTACAAGTTCTTGGAGATTATATATTTCAATAATGATCTGTCAACTATTTTCCCTATTGTCATAAATGCCTAAGAAGTGTCCTAAGCAACAGACTAAAGATTTTTCATATCCTTGTCCATTTTAAAGGCATCTGGAAGCAAATACTACAGTATATAACACCAGTTTTAATATAATCCTAATAACCAATCGATTAACAAGTGATTACCTGCTTTATATAGCTCTTATTGCCTCATTAATTTTTTGAAAAATGCTTGGGGAATGCAATATCGTTTTCCATTTGTTACTGCTATAAAAGTTCAATTAACTTTTAAATCACTCATTAAAAGTAATTTAATGTTATCATCCAGGGTTTGAATTATAGATGATAGTATTTTAATGTATTAATCAAGGTACGCACATAATAACAAGAGTAATTCTATGTAGTTTGATTTACGCTATATCTATCTTTACCACCAACAATGTACAAGAGAATAATTGCCTTAAAATATTCTTTATGAGAATATTAGGAATACATGTTTAGTTATTCTTTAGTATGGGATAAAAATAATTCTGCCACAACTCCAGATAACTTGATTAATGTCAAATATGAATGGGAATGTAATGACTCAAGATTAAACTGATCACATGCAGAAAAAGTTTCCAAAAAGTCATATGATCATGGTACAATGGAAGGTAAATTTAAGGCACAGAGCTAAAATATACTGAAATTTCTGAGCTATAACTACATATAGGAGTAATGAAAGGCAATGTCCATGATGAACTGAGAAAACTATAAAAACTTTTTATAAGCCTATCAAATCAGAAGCATTTCATGGTTTTTGTTCATTATGAATTGTTCTTGGTCTAGCGGGATCTTTATCTTTCATCCCAGATTAGTTATGTCTATTGCCTACCAAGACAGAATTTAAATTTTATTATGGTACTCCTTGGTGTATTTAATATTCTCTGAAAAATTTAATTAGTGATATGATGTCTCTGTGAAATAAATTCATGTTATTTCAAGCTGTGGACAACTTTGAAAAATAACTTAAGCCTGTAAGAAACCTGTATCTGTATCGCCAGTATTAGAGTATTTGCTTTTTAGAATGGTAGATGACATGAAGTATCAAATTGTTACCACCAAATCATATTTGTTTTCCATCTAAGCTTTAGTTCAAATTAATACCATCAGTCTTCCAAGCTATTGCAGTCCAGAATACAAATCTATTACATTTTAAA
>RJWM01003949.1:0-106981 GCA_004363535.1 Dasyprocta punctata
AGGGTACATTAATCTGGGTTGGAAGTTATTTTCCTTCAGGGCTTGAAATATTTCACTCCAAGCTCTTCTTGACCTGATGATTTGTGTTGAGAAGTCCATCGTGATTCTGATGGGCCTTCCTTTGTAGGTAATCTGTCTCTTTTCTCTAATAGCTTTTAATATTATGTTTTTGTGTTGAATTTCTGAAATCTTGATTATTATATGTCTGGGTGTAGGCCCATTTTGGTCAAGTTTAGCTGGAGTTCTATATACTTCAGTTATCTGAAAGTCTCTTCCTGTTCCCATGCTTGGAAAGTTTTCTGAAATTATTTCTGGAAATAGTCTTTTAATTTGATTTGTATTGACCCCTGCTTTTTCACTCACACCTTTTATTCATAAGTTATGTTTCCTTGGGTTGTCTTGCAGCCATTGCACTGCCACTTCCAGGTTTCTGAGAATGTCCCTCCTTTCTCTCTCCCAAGTTGCCATTCTTTCTTCCAGATATGAAAGTCTGTCTTTAGTCTCCTTCAGGTGGTTCTGCCAACTTTTATTGGAGTCTTTGATATCCTGGTAGTCTCTCTGAATCTGATTAATACGTTCTAGGTTTTTATTTGTTTCATTCTCAATTTCCTTTGATTTTCCATCCTCCACCTTTCTGGCTATGTTTCCTCTAGAGGCGCTTAGCGATTCCACTATTATGTATTTCATTTCAATTCTCAGTTGGGCTATCAGTGCTGCTTTAATTTCTTTCATAGCTTCATGGAGTTGTCTCCTCACTTCAGTTGTCATCTCCTCTGAGAGTTTAATTTTTGGACTCCCGAGCATTTCAGTGTTAGTGTCCCCGGAATTGGTTCTGCTTGTATCGGAGCCTGGAGAGCTCCCTCTACCTTTCTGTCCTGGCATTTTCCTGGGCTCTCCAGTGAGGCCCTGTTGGTCCACTGCCTCTCCCAAGCCTGTTTCTGCTCCATGGATGTCTGGTGCAGTGCACAAGAGGACGAGGCCACTGCCTGGTAACCCGTACCGGGTTGTTCGCCAAACTTCCCCTATCACCCCCAGGGCACCAGCGCAGTTTCTGCCATGACCTTCCAGGAACTGTGCCTAATTAGGTGCAGTTCTGGTCTCAAGATGGATGCCTGTCCCTCGCTCTCCCTCAGGGGTGGGGGGCTGGGGGCCACTGGGTTCACTCTCTCGCCTGCTCACGACCACCTCACACCACAGTCGACTGCCACCTCCGCCGTCCCCGCCACACCATAGCAATTCCACTGTGTATCTTCAGCACCCAGATCGTACCTTCTCAGTTTGGGTCACAGCGCTAATTGGATTCGGCTCTGGTCAGAGGTGCTACTGGTCTCTGCCTTTGTTTATTTCATTTTTTTACTCTTTCTGTGGGCTACAGTTCTCATTTTAGATTCTTTTTGGGTCCAGAGGACCCATCTCCCTCTATTTTCCTTCTCTCTGTTATTATATTAGTTTACATTCCAGCATTTGGATGGTATATTCAGGGAGCCTCCCTGTCACAGTGTTATCTGGGTGGCCATCTTGCAGGAAGTTAGTTGGAGGTTCTTTCAAGAGAGTTTAGACTCTCTGGAGAGAGACTAGTTATGGGCATCAGCTAAAATAGTAGAGACTTACTTATTAAAAAAAAAAAAGCATGTTCCATACACAAAAATGTCCCATCTTTGTTCTCTTGGTAATAGGGCAAGAAATATTTAAAGTCAAATCTATCAAATGAAGGACCCCTGGGGCACTCTAACTCTGTATAGTTCTCCCTGCTACATTTTCATTGAATGAAAACAGGGTTGAACCCTAAAGAACTCTAATTTACTCAAGAGTGTCATACACAGATTGGGGTTTCATTCCCACAAGGATATTTTCATACAAGACTCAGTTGCTTGGTGAGTCTGGATATTATTAATTCAACTATAATTTCTTTTTCCATAAAATGTATATCATAAATTCTAATCTTTGAAGTGCACTTAACTGATATGAATCTAAGGTCAATGAGTTTGTTTAAAAAGTTATAGATATCTAAGCAATATAACACTTCATAATTAGTGTTACCTTCATTACTAAGGCTTACCTAATTGTACTTCAGAGTCACTATCACTATGACTTTATTACAAGAGTTATTTGGACAAAGCCAAGACACACAAAAGAGAATCATTGAGAGACATCTGCCTATATACATTGTTTCTGCTTGTATTTTATACTGAGGTTTTTCTTCTTTGACTATGAACATTACCAGTACTGAAAATATTAAAGACATACAATGACTGACAGTGTACAAACAAAAGAAAAGAAATTTTGGGAAGACCATTTCTTAAATCTTCTGGAAGAATAAAAGGTATTCCACAATGGGGAGAGAGAAAGGAGAGAAAATGACACTTACATATTACATTTCCTATCCTGCATAACTAGTTTATTCCCTGATCATAAAAAGCAACCTTTCAGCATGTTTTGAGGGCAAAATGATACAAAATGGACAAACAACCTCAAAGCTATTTTTTTTCAGTTCAAAAAGCAGTAAGACTTGATAAAAATTCCGTATTTTTGGATGTTTTTCATGTTCTTTAATAAGCATCTAATCTGAGAACTCTTCCTTAGTTCTTGTGGATTAATTTTCAGTAAAGAAAAACCAATTAAACATTGAAAAGTATCTGCAATGTTAGAGTCTGTTAGTAACTATTGAAACAATTTTAAAGTATCGGCAGAAAATATTTAAAATAACTGCTAATGAAGGAAGATTTTTTAAGAATATAAGGATGTTACATACTTTCTTACCTTTCTGTCACCTAAAGTTACATGAGTCAGGTGTAACGAACCTGCATAAGTTTTAAGTAGAGAAATACAAACACTTGTATATCCATCAAGAAAGTGTTAGTCAGCTTGTCATTGCTGTGAAAAGATGCCTGAAAGAAGCAATTTAAAAGAAATAAAGGTTTATTTTAGTTCATTGTTCGCTAACTCCTTTCCTTTTGGGTCTTTGGCAAAGCAGAATATTATATCAAGAAGCACATGTTTGAGAAAAAATGTTCAGCCTCAGGATGGCTTCAAAGCAGAAGAAGAGATAGGAAAGTGGAAGGGTCTTCCAAAGACTAACTCCAAGTGACCTATTTCCTCCAGTTTCTACAGCTTAAATTGTTATCACCTCTCAATAATTCCATCATCTGGGGGCAAAATCTTCATCATATGAGATTTTGGGAATAATTTAAGATAAAAACATAGAACTATGTATGAAAATGATAGTTCAAGTCCAATATCTAGAAGTATGTACTTACTCATAAGATTTTTGTGCATGAATATTTATTTATTACTACTCCTCTAACCAATAATTTCTCATCAGAAACAGAACATCTTAGATAACAGTCCATAAAGCAGTTCTTGCCAATAAATTTTGCAATGCTTTTAATATACAATCTGCTCAAAATGCTAAAATCTCCTATCTAAATATATTTCAATGCTTTTTACATTATGTTTCCAATTACTATGTGAAATTTTAATAATGACAGATTCAATTTACTCTAAATATTGATACACATCTGCAGTACCTAAAACAAGACTTCTATAAACTTCAAAAGTCACTGACTTGAGAAAACAAAATTAAGTGCAAAATCCTGAACTAAACTCTGGATCAGAAAATGATTTTAGTTGGAATAAGTAGGTGAAATATCAGTGTTTCTGGTTAATAGCATTTTACCAATGTTGTTATTATGATCATTATTATTTTTATTTTATTATTGTACTTACAGCTATGAAAGTAACCTTAGGAAATCTGAATTCAAAATGCACAGAATATTCACAACTTTTCTGCATGTCTAAAATTATTTCAAAATATCAAGTTTAGAAAAGTAACTCAATATTTGGAAAGTTCTGATAAAAATTATTCTGAGTTGTTTTTTGTCTTCTTCATACTTCTGCCAGTACATTCTAATCTTATCCCTTGAGAAACTATTGAATGGAATTAATACTCTGTTAGTGATGGATTGCTTCACATATCTGAGTTGACTTAGCACATTGCCAAAATGTTAACTTTTCCAAGTTAAATATTCTCTAGTTTTGCAGCTTTTTATCATCTGAAAGATTTTTAATATCTTCACTGTCCAGTCACTTTCTCTCTAGAAGTGAAGGTGCCGAGTCCACTGTGTTCTCAGAGCTGTGCTTGACAGCGATCTGTCTCAGCGGATGTAGACACACTTGACAGAAACATTTCCTGATGCAGGTCCTCAATGGCCATACTTGCCAGCAGTTTCCTCATCAATTGTCAAACTTTCCTTAAAGACAGAAGTTCCTGGCAGCTGGTAAAACTGACAGTGACACTTCATATTAGTGTCAACTAGTAATGTAAGCAGCAATTTCCAGTCGTATTCAGGGCAGCTTCAATTTCCAGGAGGTGGCTGGCATTTTTGTGTAGCTTTTCTGCTCCTCACTGTTGCTGTAATAATCCACTAAGGTAGATTCTAGGTGGTTTGGATTCTAGGAATGGGAATTCAGGTGACCACAAAATTACCATCTAACTATGCTTGACTTTCCATAGCAAATATGGCAGATGGTGTGACTTAACAGAAATTTCTTTCCTTGCAGTTCTGAAGGGGGGAAGTCTAAGATCCATGTGTTAGGCTATTCAGAGAGAGACAGACAGACAGACAGAGACAGACAGAGATAGAGAGACAGACAGAGAGACATAGGCACAGATACAGATACAGACAGAGACACAGACACAGACACCACAGACACAGGCATAGACACAGACACAGACACAGACACAGACACAGACACAGACACAGACACAGACACAGAGAGAGAAATGGGCAAGAGAGGAATGGGAGAGAGGGAGAGAGAGATATGTCTAGGTTTCAAAATTCAAATATATTGGGGATATTCCATTCCTGGCTGCCACAAAACTTTCAAATTTTTGCATGCAAAAAACATTTATACCACACCAAAAGTCCCAAAAGTCTCAACGTATCCAGCATCAATTTCAGTGTGCAATTCTAAATTCCTACCTAAATGTCAACTATGTACATAAAACACAAGTTATGCTTCATTCTGAGCAATATTCCTCTGTAGCTGTGAACCTGTGAAAATGGGTAAGTCATACTGCTTCAAAATACATCAATGGGCAGGTGTAGGGTAAGGATTTCTACTCCAAAAAGAAGAAGTTGCAAGGGAGAAAAAGGTGATGGGTATCAAACAAGTTAAAACTATAGAGAAGTAGATTCTGTTAGAGGTCAAGGCTCAGGAGTAACCCTCTTTGACTGGATGTTCTGCCCTCCAGGCCCAGTGGATGGTAACACTGGCCCCGAGGCACTCTCTCTTCCATTTAGTCTTATTCACTTCCCTGGCCACAAAAAAGGGAAGAAAACAACTTTCTCATCTGGGCTTGTGGTAGGAGTAGAAACCTTGATCACCTTTGAACTAGGATCATTATTTTAAGATTGTTATTTCCTTTCCTAGAGAACAAGGTATGTTTTTGGTCAGGAAACTATGGCTCATATTTTGCTTTTATAGAACTCAATATGGTCAACAGTCTTTTTTCATTCAGTTTCATTTCCTCTGTTTTTCTTAGCTTTGTTTTGTTTTGTTTTGTTTTTTTGTTTGTTTTGGTGCTGGGTATTGAACTCATGACCTCATGCTTACCAGGCAAGTGCTTGAGCCACTAAGCTAAATCCCCGGCCCCTTGTTTTCCTTAGTTTTGTGTGGAAGTGTCTTTGTCCTTAGAATCCTACCTTTATTCTTGGTTTCTATTGTAGGTCCACAAGTTGCACTCACAATTTCTTTATTAATATTTGCTTAGCCACATTTTCAGTATTCCTAGCTGAAGAAACTTTCTGATGTCTTTCTTTCTTCTTTTTTTTTTTTCCACAGTAGGGATGGGATGACAATTTCTCAAATCTTCAAGCTCTGTTTTCTTCTTGGCTAACAATTTTCTATTCTCTTTTTGTTTTACTTTAAGCAGTTAAGTGCAAACAAGTTGATTCTTCAATATTTTGCATAGCAATTTCCTCAAATATATGTCTAGATTCATTATTCACCCACAAATTCTAACTTTTACAGAAAACTAGAACATAGTGCATCCACTGTATCACCTAAGTTTGCCACTTTATATGACTTTCCTTCCGGTTTCCACTAATACATTCTTCGTTATAAGGTGAGTTCTCACCCAAATTATATTTAACATTCAAATTTCTAGAATACCTGTTAAAAGTCCTTTAGTCTTCATCCATCACCAAGATTTTTTTTTAATTTAAAGTATCTTTTTTTTACTTTTCTTCATTACCAAGTTTAGGCATTTGTTATCAGAGCATTCCACTTCTTAGCGCAGGTACCAGGTTTTCATGACAGGTGCTGCACATTGCTCCAGTCTGCTTTTCTCAGGTGCAGCTGCAGCTTTCTTCCCATAGTTCCACCAAACATTGTCCCACCTAGGAATCTCTGCCAGGCTCCAATTGTGCAGTAAATCTTTGCCTCACCTCCTAGGCTTCTCCTGGAAAATACTTGTGGAAACCTCCATGATGCTACAATTCTTGCATTCTGTGCTTATGCAAACCCAGCACAAAATACTTGCCAGTGTTTGTAACTCCCATCACTTGCAGCAAAGAATGCTTGAACCACAGAGGAATGCATTCAGAGTGCTTCGCTACCAGACAGCAAAGAAGGAATCTAGGGTTGGACTCCGTGGGGCTAAGACTTTTGAAAATCCTCTGGAGAACTTTCCTGAAAAAACTTCTGTTGGGGCAAGTCTGTTCCAGTGACCCTGCAGGTGGCCTCTGCAATTTCAGGGATGCCCTTCGAGGTTTTTTCTAATCGTCTCAATACAAACCAACTGGCACCTTTTGATTCTCACTACTCCCAGCAAGTGGTTTCTTGATTGCACACTTACACACTTATTCATTGCTCTTTTCCTGGCCAGGCAATGAATTTTCTAACTCTTTCAGTTCTGTTTCATTTTTTCTCCAAGTCTCAGTACAAATTTTACTGAAAGCTGCCGATATTCACATCCTAGTTTTAATAATTTACATTGTAGATATTTCTTCTTCAAAATTTCTTTGGTCTTCTTTAAATTTAGTTTCCCATAAAGCTTTAGGGCATGAACACAATGCATTCAATTGTTTTGCTCTAGTTTAACAAGGCTGACCTTTCCAAATTTTAATAGAATCCTTATTTGTATCAGATTATTTTCCTAGTCTCATCTTTTGAGCCCTCATCGGAATCTCCTGTAACTTTCAACTTACAAAATTCAAGGCTTTCTTAGCCTGTTCTTTGTAACAGGCAACTGAGTTAGTTAGAAATATTATAGGCAGTGAGACAGGTTAGGTTCTCGAAAGAGCCAGTGCAAAATCCCAGATACTTTGCAACTGTGGGGGAGACAGACACCTCCTGCTGTGGGCCAGGCCTCAAGACAAAAGATCAAACAAATGCACCCATATCCTAAGGACTGATATTCTAAATAGTTCTCTCTCACCCTGAGGAAGGCAGGAGTCAGCATCCCAACCCCCTAGAGGAAGAGTCGCTGCTATTAAGCATCCCCACTTATTACGTGACTTGCTTCCCCATTTGTCCTTGATTCAATCAACTTTACTTGAGCAATTAGTCCAATTGGTTAACCATAGTTATGTCCCACCTTATGCCCACCTTGCAGGTTCCCCTCTCCCCCTCCCTGCTTGGACCCATCTAATCTCATAGCTTTACTCTGTAAAATTTCCTAGAAATGAGAGTCTTTGGCAACCCACTCAGGAGCCCTCTGTCCCTCAGACAGAAGCTTTCTTTCTCTCAGTAAATATATTCTGTTCTTACCCTCCTTTGTTCCTAAAATTCATTCTTTGATTTTAGAGAACACAAACTCACTCCGGACATAAAGTAGGTTGGGAGCTTCATTCCCCTGTATCATGTGGAGGCCTTCCACCGAGATCATTCCTCTATATCATTTGGAGGTCTTCTACCAAGATCATTCCCCCCGTATCACCTTCAATCTTTTCAGATTCTTCAAATAACCACTTCAAAAACATTTCCACAGGTACCAATTATCTGCAATAGTCTGCTTTGCATTATTATAATGAAAATGACTGAGGTTGAAAAACTTTATAAACAAAAGCACTTTATTTACCTCACAATTATTTGTGAAATTTCAAGGGCCTACATCTACTGATGACCTTCTTATTGTCAAGTTCCAATGATACAGGACATCTCACAGCAAAGGACTGGAAAGGAGTATCAATTTATTAATTCAAATGGTTACTCAGTCATGACTCTATCTAATGGATTTACTTAATGACTTTATCTAATGCTAGTCACATTTCTTTTGTCTCTAAACCTCACAGTTAGACTCTTTACTCACTGTTGTTAGATTGCATTGAACCCTTTACTTGCCATGGAAATTAGATTTCCACACAAGAACTCTTGGGGACCATACTCCAATTATATAGAAAGAAGAACAGATGCTGTTTTATATTCTCTGCCTCTGCAAGAGCATATTGCACTTATTCTTCAAAAAATATTATGATGCAATTTTAAATGTATTGGCATGATTCTGTGACTTTGTCTGCTTTTAGTGCGGTATTGGGAATTGAATCTGGGACCTTCATACTGAGCTGCATTTCCAGTTCTCTGTCTTTTTTTTTTTTTTTCCTGTGAGACATGGAGTCATATTCCCTAAACTGCAAAGACTGTGTCTGAATTTGTGATTCTCTTCCCAGATTTCTGTGATTACAGACATGCGACCCCAAGCCCAGCTTCAAGGTGACTCTTTATGTTGTAACTCAACTTTGCCTTTATGCTTCAGAATCTCCTTCTTACCTAATTCACATTCTACATTTATCACTATTTTTGTTGGAGGGCTCAAACAGAACTTGAGATAAGACTGAGGCAATAGTCCATATTGCGGTTTATCTCTGGAAATGAGATTGAAGAAGCCAGGAGACAGACAAAGGTCAAGCTAGCTGTTGACTTTGTGGAAGGTTTCCCAGAATTGTCTAGTTGTTTATCCATCTGTTTTTAGTCTTTGTCTGTAAGCATAGACTCTGGGTAATTACATTTCTCACTTTTGCCTGTACATGCAGAGAATCTCCTAGACAATAGACAGAATAAGAAAACAGAGAGGAGAATGTCATAAGTTAGTGCTCGGGTAGCAGAGGAATGGCAACAGGAGACTGAGTAGCATCAGAGTTGAGCTAAAGTTAAGGGCTACTGAAAATACTTCAGCAATAAACTTAGAAGTTCCTTATGTGAACAGTGGTGTATCAAGCTTAAATATTTGTTTTTCTGAACTTATTTTTACTTTGAATTCATGACTGAAGAAAAACAGTGATGAAAATTTTGTTTGAAACAGTTAATTTGTTTCAAAACTGTAGCAATAAGTAAGTTATCATTGTTAAAGTGAGGAATCTATCAGTAGTATAGTTGGCATTCTGGTTAATGTCTTTTATTTTTTTTGTCATTTTTAAAGATGGTCTCTTTTATATTATTATTTTTGACTCACTTTCCTATGTCTAAGTGTATATTTCTTTTATTTGCTTGTGTATAATTCAACGTGATTCTAAAATTGTGAGATGCCGTCTTTTAACATTTCCAGAAAATTCTCAGGTATTGTGTTATTTTTTAACATTATCTCTACATCTCTATTCCTTTTGTCTGGTGTTTAGAATAGATTTAACCTAAAGCTTTTAACTTATGTAATTAATTATATTTTATATTTTTAATATTTATATTATATTCTGATTAATTTATTTGTACAGTTTTATTTTATTTATTAATTTATTTTTTGGTACAGGGAACTGAACTCAAGACCTTGCACTTGGCAGGCAGGAGCTGTACTGTTGAGCTAAATCCCTGGCCCCTTGTTTAGTTTATTTAGCTATACATTAGGTTAGGTAAATTAGTATTCTCTTCAATTTATCATCTCATTCAACTTACATGTTTCTCACATTTTGTTTTTATTTTTGTATATTTTATGCACAACTATATCATCTTACAGAAATGAGCATTTATTGTTTTACAGAAATTAATGTATATTTTGTATTACTTAACTGATCTTAATTGGTAGAATTATCCAGGATTTATTTTGCTGTCATTTGGTATTGTTCATTCTCAGAAATGTTGGTTGTATCTTCTACATTTATGAAACATTTATGTATTGCATGTGCACAACTTTATTATTTTATGTCCTTTGTCTTAGTTACTCTTCTGGTTCCTGAAACAGAATACCCAATACCCAAAATTAAGGGAAGAAAGTGTTAATTAAATCACATTTTGTGAAGGTTTCAGTTCATAATCAGATGACTCCAAGGCAGGGTGGGAAGGCAGAGGACAGCAAAAGCAAGAAGTACAAAAAAGGAGAGCAAGCCTCTTTTCTTCCCTTACATTGCATGCAGGCCACCCACCCTAGGTTGGGTCTACACCCTAGGATGAAGAATTGAGGATTCACTTAGTTAAGCTTCTAAACTTCTCAAGTTGACACAATGAATCAATTATTATATGCTCATTATGTGCAACCACTTAATCTTAGTTTTAAGTTTTCAACAATTAGAGATAATTTCATAAATCATACTATAATCTTTGAAATTCCTTATGAAAGAGCTGGGGATTTAGCTCAGTGTCCTCAGCACCTGCCTAGCAGTCATGAGGTTGTGAGTTTGATCCCTGGTACCAAAAAATAAAAATTAAAAATGAATTCCTTATAGAAACTCCAATCACACTTTTATTTGAGGTATAGTTCTGCCACAGGCAGCTGAATTAGGAAGAAATATTAAAGGCTGTCAGACAGGGCTGGGCCCTCAAAGGAGCCAGTGCAGAAGTTCAGATACCTTGTGACCTCTGAGGAGACAGGAACCTCCTGCTGTGGGCCAGATCTCAAGACAAAAGACAGAGCAAATAGAATTGTATCCTAAGGATCCACAGTCCAAATAGTTCTCTATTACCCTGAGAAAGTCAGGAGTCAGCATCCTAAGCCCCTACAGGAAGAGCCACTGCTGTTAAGGATCCCTACTTACTATTGATTTAATCAATCTTATTTGAGCAATTAATCTGATTGGTTAACCATAGTTATGTCTCACCTTATGCCTACCTTGCAAGTTCCCATTTTTCTCACCATGAACCCATCTAACCTCATGGTTTTACTCTATAAATGTCCCTAGATATGAAAGAGTCTTTGGCAACTCACTCAGAACCCCTTCTGTCCCTCAGACAGAAGCTTTCTTTCTCTCAATAAATATATTGTGCTCTTACCCTCGGTTGTTCCTAAAATTCATTCTTCAATTTTGAGAACATGAATTTGTGCCAGACATATGGTAGGTTGGGAGTTTAATTCCCCTATATCATTTGGAGGTCTTCCACTGAGATCTTCAGACAGAGGTAAGAGTTTGCTTTTGTTTCATAGACTCTGGACTTGGATTCTTTCAGGTAACAAATTTTTATGTTTTAAATTTTGTTTTGTCTTTCCCCATTGTTTATAATTGCTTTGTCTTTTATACACTTTTTTTAAAAATAATGGTAAAGCTAAGTTAAAACATGGGAAAATTATAAGGTTACGATATTTCTTTAAGGGGATCTTTTTATTATTTTGTTCTTATACATGTTACATTTAAATTAGTTGCTAAATTTACTGGCACTCCTTGCTTGACTGTATTTAGACAATAGCACTAGAGAGAATAATATTAGAACACCTCTGGTAGACTTTAATGTAAACTTCTGTGAAATGGTTCTTAAATGAATTCTAGCTCAGACTTAGAAAATACACATGCCTACAATAAAGTGAGACTCCGTCTACCATTTAAAAAACATTAGGCTGGTGGCCATTCTTCAAGACTTGGAGGTGAGGTTTCACTGAGACAGACTGGCTCTCATCCTCCTCTACATTCTAGAGGAAATGTCAGGCCTGCTCTGCTTCAGTTTCCTTTCTTTGGTTTCTACTCATTTCCCCACTTTGTACTTTCCTTATAGAGGCATGTAAGATCAGAAAGAACTCTAGACTATTCCAAACTTTTCCTCCCAAGTTAAGCCCATAGAAAATGAGCATTTGCTAATGCCGAAGACAGGGAAGCCATCTTAGATGAAGGACACATACCCCATCTCTAGGTCAGGTGACACAATAGAATTGTGCTTGTCCTGGAGAACACACATAAAAGCCATGTCCTGGCTTAGTGCTCTGGGTCATGATCTCCTCTGGAGATTGAACATGAGACACAGTGGGGAGCACTGCTTCCCAGGTGACACTGGAAGGAGCTATTCCCAAAAGCAGCACACTTATGGGACCTAAACAGTTAGAGACTAAGGAAGCTCTCCAACCTTTCAAGTTTTGGGCTTTAAAACCTTTATTGTAAATTTATGAAGCAGTAGGTAACGATCTTGCTCAGGCTTTTTTTTTTTTTTTTTTTAAAGATAGTAAAATCCAACAGAACATAACAGAACAAAGTCAATCAAAACAAAGCAGCAGAACTGGTACAGAACTTTGAAGATACTATGAAGACAATAGCTACTACAGTATATCTTGTTATCTTCAGAATAGCTGACCACTCCAACAGGTATAGTAGAATTGAACAAAAAACAAAACACAATAAAACCAATAAAAACAGAATATAAAATAAAGCAAAAAATAATAATAATCAGAGTAAAGCATAACAATGAGAACCATATTGGGCCTTGAAGACAAGGCAGAAGAGAATCCCCCATATTTGCTACAGTGCCTACTGTCATCTTCCAAAGAGATGCTCAGGCTGCTGACCCCAGGCCTGCAAAATTAATGAAACAATACTAGTATTTAATTACTTAATGTTCCTTAGTTGCTATCAATTTAGTCAGACTTCCAAACCAGCAGGTTGCTCACGGTGTGGGGCGGTGGTTGTCCTTGATTCTAAGTCTGCAAGCCGGTGCCGCTTGGACTCAGCAGGATGGGTCCCCAAAGGGCCCATTTTCATTCTCTTCCAGAAGTCCGCACCAGACACACAGTCCCCTGGAAGGCAGACTAGCTGTCCTATGGTCGGAGCCGCTTGGACTCAATGGGATAGGTCCCTGAGGGGCCCATTTTCATTCTCTTCCCTTGTGCAGGCTTTTAACCATTCCTTATAGAACCTTGACATGCAGTGGTTACTCTGCCAGCTAATTAATCGATCTTATAGCAGCTGCCACTCTTCAAAGCAGAGGACAGGTTTCCCCAGCATCTGTTTTTTGAATCCTCATTGAAGCCAGTGGCCAACGGAGTCAACAGAATGTTGACCAGACAGACAGCTGGGTTCCTTTCTGGAGACAGACCTCTGGCTATCTGAGTCATTAGAAACTGAGAACAACTGAGGGTTCCTGGCCAGGGCAGCTCTCTGGTGGACACCTAGAAGTTCCTCAGGGGACATTGGCTCATGACCACAGAAAATCTCTACTTAGCTATTATCTCTATTTCTCTGCTAACACACTAGAAACTCTTGCAAAAGTTTTCAGTGGATTTTTAGATTAATTAGACTACCCTTCTGTATTGGATGATACTATGTCTCCCCAAGCCCTCATATACTTTTGATGGGGCTGAGTCAGGCGTTTGTGATTGGTTTGTTGTCTAGCACTGGAATTGGTGATGTGAGTGCTGCACCCACCCAGGGGTAGAGTCGACATACAGTATAAAGGAGGCAGATCTTTCTCTTTCTCCCTCCTCCCTCCCCCCTCTCTCTATCTCTCTCTCTCTCTTTCTCTCTCGCCAGTGTGCCTTGCTGTTGTGGCAGCCATGAATGGTAGCCCCACCATGTCATGCTGCCTTGGAGCCAACTGAGACTGAAACTCCTGAGGAACTGTAAGAAATAAACCTTTCCTTCCCTAACTTTGGGCATCAGGTATTCTGTCTTGGCAATGAATGAAAAGTAACTAAGACACCTTCCCTTAATAGATTAAACTGAGGCAGCTTGCAGCAATTGTTTACCTTTCACAGCAGCTAGTAGGGTAATGATTTACCTATGTTAATTAAGAATGAATAGCCTTTGCTTTTCTGTGTGTTTAGAGGACTGACATACCTTTTACTAAAATAAAATGTGATTGCTAGATGATAATTTATAAATTTAACTTGTGAACTTCCAAGATCTAAAAATTTAAATAAAGTGTAGCCTTGTCCTGTTACTAGGAAAGGTTACCTAGATAATTCAATGGGGGACAAGTGTATGGAGACTTCTTTGCCCTCATGCATGGGGCAAAGTTCCCCCAGTCAGTTGTTCTACCTATCTCTAGAGGCAAGTTACATTGCAACCTGAGAAGCACTCTACTTCCAACTCACCTTTTAGCATATGCTCTCTTCCAATAAACAAAAGCAGTAGTTTTTTACTAAGTTATGCTTCCTTCTTTAAACATTCCTGTCACAATAACTTATAAATGTCATATAAAAAGAAAGTTCACGAACTACCTGGGAAAATAAGATTGCACACCAGGCCGAGGGTGGATAGGCTGGCCGAATTTATCTTCTACTCTCCAGATGGCATCCACCTGCCCTGGAGCATGGTCAACCTGAGGGACACCTTGAGGAAATTATTGAATAGGAATAAAAAGGGGACGCCTTCATTATCTCCTGTTTCTGCATAGTTGGTAGCTCAATGTCAAAGCCTCTTGCACTACAGGGCTAGAGATAGCTCAGTGAAGATTCCTGAGTTCAATTCCTGGTACAAAGAAAGGTTTCATAGCTTTATATGTTGCTTTTTGCCTTACAGACTTGGACAACTCAATGCCAAAGCCCCTTACTCCTTTGGGAATGCATTGTTAAGTATTGGAAAATGTTCAACCCATCCATGTTAAAACAGAGCCATTTGATATTTCTCTGCACATGTGTGTAGCCTACCTACTCCCTGGAGTCAAAATGGAATGCAGAGGGAAGTATTAATTATGATACTATTTTGCAACTAGAGGCATGCTGTAAGAAAGAGGGTAGATGGTCAGAATAGTCTTATGCTCAGACTTTCCTTGCATTGAGAAATACTCCTTGTTTATATTCTAAATGTAAATGTGAGCCACTGGAACACTCAGCACCTCAGGCCTTTAAGGTATTTACTACCCTGAAGCCTGAAATTGCTCCTTCCAAACCTTTGAAACCTGAGGACAAAACAGACTTAATCAAATCTACACCCACATTTACTGAACCTGAGGTTTCTCCTACTTGCCCTTCCAGTCTTAAAGATGAGGCCTCTAGATCAGCTGCAATCCAGGCTTCTATAGGAACACAACCATCTTTAGCTGATTTTTTGCAAGCTCCTCAAGGGCAATGTTCTTTACAGGAAGTACATGAACAACTTGGGACTTCCAGAATTCATGTACCTTTTTCTCTTAGGGACTTAAAACAGATTAAGTCAGACCTTGGAAAATTTTCAGATGACCCTGACTAGTACATTGAGATCCTTAGAGGACTTACTTAGACCTATGAACTAGATTGGTGTAATGTTACTCTTAAATCCGACATTGACTTCCAGTGAGAGACAAGCAGCAGTATAAGCTGCTATTGCATTTGGAGATGAATATCATATTGCTAAATTTAGAAGGCCAGAAGATAGACAACCAGGGGAACTACCCATCACCACTGGTTCCCAAGCAGTCCCTATGCAAGACCCTTCTGGCCTAACAAACAGATGGGTGATTGGATTTGGAAACATTTCCAGACATGTGTTCTTGAAGGCATAAGAAGAATAAGAACTAAACCATTCAATTATTTTAAATTGGCAGCTATTCAACAAGAAATAAAGAAAAACCCCTCTGCCTTCTTAGATTGTTTACAAGAGGTATTGATAAAACATACTTCCTTAGATCCTGATTTGATAGAGGGACAAATTATTCTTAAAGATAAATTTATTGCCCAGTCAACTCCAGATATTAAAAAGTTACAAAAGATAGCCTTTGCTTCAGATAGTTAACTTGATTCCTTAGTAAAAACTACCTCCTTAGTATTCTAAAATCAGGACTGGGAGAAACTCAAAGTGAGAAAACAAAGAGACTGGAAAGTAGTTGCCATTTTTTGTGACCTAAAAACACAGACATTAAGTCTTATTCTGGGGGTTCTAAGAAGAACTCAAAGACTACACTGATCTGTTATCACTGCCACAAGCCAGACCACTTTAAGCCAGGGACTGCCTTAAGAAGCACCCCTCCCAAGCCATGCCCTAACTGCAAAGATGACTGGAGGTCAGACTGCCCTCAGAGGCTAAGGTCCCAGAGTTCAGACCCATCCTATCAGCTGGTCCAGTAGGAATAAAGGGCCTCGGGGAACTCGTCTCCTCCCTCTGGCCAGACTGTCATCTCTGCCTGTCATCTCCATGGAGGAGCCCTGAGTAATCATGACAAGAGGTAAAAATCAACCAACCGACTACTGGAGATTGGCACCTGTCTCTTTGTCCTTCAACTCTGGTCTTCCTTCCAGGCATTGTACCTAAATACAGTCACCAAAGTATATGTTGCTTAAACTGTAACTGTGATAAGTTTCTCTTCACTCATTCCTTTTAGTTATGCCTAAAAACCTGATTCCAATCCTGGAGAGATTTTATCCTGACTAAATGTTGCTATATATACATACATATATATACATATACATATATATATACATATACATATATATATATATATCCAATTTGCCAACTAATCAAAATGATGCTGAGACTGATTTTTACAAACACAGTACATATTGTTGTTCATATATACAAAGTTGAGAGTTTCATTTGTCAAAATAATATATTAATCTGGTTCTCTTACATTATCAAAAATTTAGAGATAATTATAGCTAAAGCTAGAGGGATTTATGGCAAAATGTCAGACTTCATCAATAAAAGGACCTAAGAGTCAATAGGTTGCAATTGCTATAACTTAGAAATAGCTTCTAAACTTAATTGTCAGTCCTACTACTCATAGTTCAATTATATATGCCTTTGTATGTAAACTTTGATTATATATGCTGTGATTAAAAGTTGTTGCCTAAAGGTGACAAAACCCAAGGCATCATACAGATAAAACCAATAACGAATATGCTAGATTCCTTTTAGATTTTTTTTTCCCTGGGATCCACCAGAACTTGTCCAGAGAAAGTTATGTGATATATATCAAGGCCTTAACTATACTCGGTGAATCTTAAATGACACTGCAGCTGATCTCTCTCTCCTAAATAAAAAAATAAAATTAATGAGACAGGTCATCTTCTAAAATAGGATGACATTAGACATTCTTTTTTTTTTTTTTTTTGAACTCACAACCTCACGCCTGCCAGGGCAGGCGCTTAAGGCACTGAGCCAAACTCCCGGCCCTGGTTTTTTGAGGCAGGGTCTCACTATGTAGCTCAGGCCAGCCTCGAACTCACAACGCTCCGCCTACCTCAGCCTCCCGAGTGCTGGGATTAAAGGTGTGTGCCATCACGCCCGGCTGACATTAGACATTCTAACAACAGCACAGGAGGTACTTGCGCAGCTGTAAAAACTAAATGGATATGCATTCCTGATCCTTCTGCTAACATTTTAATAGCTGTTCAAGTTATTAGACAATAAATTAATGACATATCAGACTCTAAAATTTCCTGCATTTTATCCTTATAGGCATTAGTTTCAACTCCTCTTGGTAAAAATCTTTATTTAGAGTACTTTTAGTTATCCTGTTGATACTATCATTTGGTCCATGCATACTTAACTGTTTCTTTGCCTTTGTCTCCTCCAGACTTAAAGCTGGATGCCTACCCAAGATAAAAATTCCTGTTGTCTATCAAGGGTCTCTAGGTAGAATCTCTGCAGAAGTATACCTATGACTGCCGATTCACAGCTATGATCTCCTTCAGCCTAAAGAAGCCGGATCTGTATCACCCATTACCCCTCATGGCAGTTTGGGTTACTTCTTCAGGGGGGAGTGTTACAGGCAGCTGAATTAGGTTGAATATTATAGACAGGGCTGGGCCCTCAAAGGAGCCTGAGCAGAAGTTCAGATGCCTTGTGACTTCTGAGGAGACAGGCACCTCCTGCTGTGGGCCAGATAGAATTGCATCCTAAGGATCCACAGTCCAGATAGTTCTCTATTACTATGAGGAAGTCAGGAGTCAGCATCCTAAGCCCCTACAGGAAGAGTCACTGCTGTCAAGCATCCCTGCTTACTATGTGACTCGCTTCCCCATTTGTCTTTGATTTAATCAATCCTACTTGAGCATTTGATCTTTTTGGCTAACCATAGTTATGTCCCACCTTATGTCCACCTTGCAAGTTCCCAATTTTCCCTGCCTTGGACTCATCTAACCTCGTGGTTTACTCTGTAAAAGTCCCTAGAAATGACACAGTCTCTGACAACCCACTCAGGACCCCTTCTGTCCCTCAGACAGAAGCTTTCTTTTTCTCAATAAATATAATCTGCTCTTAACCCCCATTGTTCCTAAAATTCATTCTTCAATGTTGAGAACATGAACTTGTACCAGACATATAGTAGGTTGGGAGTTTCATTCCACCATATCATTACTTGCAAATAAGAAGAAATTAAACATTACTCCTTTTGTTTCAATAAAATTGTAATCTGTAATTATTTTAAGAAGAAAATGTTTTTTACTTTTGTTATTTTAATGTTTGTTTTTCATTATTGTAGATTTTTGTTCAAATAGTAGCTCAGAAAAATATAGGTAAAATATTTTGCACTGTGTTAAATTTTAATCTAATATTCCAGGATTCAGGAGTTTCAAGAATTTTTACGGTTTTCTGTGAAAGTAACTAACCCACTTGCATGTTTTATGGACTAGTTCTTAAAATATTGTATTTATCCTTTGATAAATTATATGTTTAAATATTTTTATCTTTGGGATCACTTTAATGAATATATTTTTCTGCAAACCTTAGTCTTAAATTATTTACAGAAATTTAAAAGTTTAAAGATTTTATACTTTAAATATGTCTTTATTTCATTGGTTAGTACTTCAATGAAAATTTTTTTTTTGTCTTTGAAATAGGGGTTCATGTTGTAGTCCAGGTTTGCCTTGAACTCACTTTGTAACCCAGATTGGCTTTGAGTTCATAGCAATCCTCCAGCTTCAGCCTCCCCAGTGCTGGGATTTCAGGCACGTACCACCACACCAAATGCTTCTTTGAAACTTCTTAAATTGCAATTCTTTTTTCTTTGTTAGTTTAGTGAGTGGTATATTGATTTTCTGGTTTTTGAATATAGTTAATATCTTTATTCATTTGGCAGTTCTATTTATGAATGTCTTAACTCATTAATTTTTGTTTTCAATGCTGTTTACTTCAGCTATCTACTGGTTCACAATATTGAAATATCAATTATTTAAATTTATCTAATTCATTTAACTTTTATGCATTCATTTTATCAACAAGACTATTGGACTCTAATCTTCATCTTTGTTTTAAATCTTGAATTATGATATGTATTACAAACATTTGTGTTATATCAGGCAATTCCTATAGGCTTTTACTTTGTGTTTAACTCAGAGGGCTTTCTGAAAGGTTGAAGTCCATTGTTTTTTCTTATTGATGTCATTTTTTATTGTTGTATTTTCTTCCTATACTGTATGTTATTAATTGTATAATATCTAGTATGACTCTTACAAATGACTTAATATAAGTTAAGTTTTATAAATGTTCTTTTTTTTCCTGGACAAAAGTGCTTTCATTCTATTGTGGTGCTATAACAGAATACTAGAAACTGAGTAACTAAAAGAAAAGCAATTTATTTCTAAGAGTTTCTCAAGACTGAGTAGTACAGCATCAAAGTGTCACCATTGGGGATGGAGATTTAGCTTGGTGGTATAAGTACCTGCCTGGTAAGTGTGAGGTTGTGAGTTTGATCCCTGGCACAAAAAAAAAAAAAAAAAAAAGAAAGAAAGAAAGAAAAGGAAAGAGAAGAAAAGAAAAGTGAAATGTCAGCATCTTGTGAGAGGCTTTCCTTTCCTTTTAGTTTTTTGTTTGTTTGTTTGTTTTGTTTTGTTTTATCAGTATTTCTTAGGCCACCTGCTTTTTATTCACTTTATCATAGTGCTAAATATTTTTAAGTAGTTATTTAATTGATTTACCTTTTGTAACTACATTTTGTTAATCAGAATGTTTGCTCTTACTCTTACTCCTTGCTTTAACTCATGACTTCTGATTGCATTATTATATTTTTAAAAGAAATTCATTGACTGCTGATCAACAACTATGACCTCCTTCAGCCTGAAGAAGCCAGATCGGTCATCACCCATTACCCCCTCATGGCTGTTCGAGTTACTTTGTCAGAGGTGGGATTGTTACAGGCAGCTGAGTTAGACAGAAATATCACAGGCAGTCAGACAGGACTGGGCCCTCAAAGGAGAAAGTGCAGAAGGCCGGATACCTTGCAAGTGTGGGGGAGACAGACACCTCCACTGTGGGCCAAACCTCAAGACAAAAGATAAATCAAATACACCCACGTACTTCCTAAGAATAAACACCAGGAATTGATATTCTAAATAGGTCTTTAACATCTTGAGGAAGCCAGGAGTCACCATTCCTGGCTACAGGAAAAGTCACTGCTCTTTATGCCCACTTGTTGCTTGACTCGCTGCCCCATTTTTCCTTTATTTAACCTATTTTACCTGAGCAATTAATCTCATTGGTTGACCACATTCTGTCCCATCTCATTCTCACCTTGCAAGCTTCCATTTTTTTCCTATCTTAGACCTGCTGTCACTTTGTGGTTTTACTCTATAAAAGTCCCTACAAAACACAGTCTTTGGCAACATGCTCATGACTCCTTTTCTCTCTCTCTCAGGCACAAACATTTTTTCTCACAGTCAATGTATTCTGCTCTTTAAAAAATACCTAAAAAAAATGAAATTCCTGTGTGCTTTTGGTTTACCTTTGTTTCAAATTATTTTGTGAGAGTAAAAAGCACTTTATTCTTTCTTACTTATGTCTTTTATTGTTGTATTTGGAACATGAACTGTGGTTTATTAATTCTAGTTTTCAGCACCTTTTGTGACTCTTCAACAAATAATTAAATGTGGATAAAGTTTTATGAATAGAATCTGTCTTAGTTACTTTTCACTCGTTGTCAAAACAGAAAACCTGATGCCCAAAATTAGGAAGGAAAGGTTTATTTCTTACGGATTCTTGGTATTTTCAGTACATACTCAGTTGGCTCCAAGGAAGCATCGTGTGGTGGGGCTGCCATTCATGGCTGCTGCAACAGCAAGGCATGCTGGTGAGAGAGAGAGAGAGAGAGAGGAAGCAAGAAAGAGGAAGACCTGCCTCCCTTACACTGCATGTTGACTCCACCCCTGGGTGGGTGCAGCACTCACATCATCAATCCCAGCACTAGAGAACAATCCAATTGCGAACGCCAGACTCAGCCCTGTCCATGTTACAGGAATCCTTGGGGGGACACAGGACACACCAATGCAGCATCTTTTTCCTGGAACAGAAGTGTTTCAGCCCATTTGTGTTCCTATAACAGGGTACTAGAGACTAAGTAATTTACAAGACAACTAATTTATTTCTTACAGTTCTGAAGACAGAGAAGTGTGATACCAAGATGCCATTATTTCATGAACAGCTTCTTGCTGTATTATCCTAGTACAAAATGCAACACAGTAAGAGACAAAGATACAAAGTGCAGAACTTATAATTTTTATAAGGACCCCAGTGTCACTGTAACAAACCCATCGTAAATCCATTCACCTCTCATTTGGTCCTACCTCCCAAAATTTTTGCTCTGGAGAGTAAGTTTCCTGCACATGTTTTGGGGGGACACATTCAAATTTTTGAACAAGTTGTCTCTTTAATTACTGTAATCTTTGTTGTTATGTATTGTAGGAATATAAATACACATGTCTAGAAATACAAATGCATATGTATAATACTTTGCTAGTCATTTTACATAATTTACTTTTTTAAATTTTGGTAATGATATTGTTTTTAGTAGTCACAGGGGAACTATATAAAAATAACTCTACTAAAAATATGCTATAAGAACTGTTCAGTAACAGTTATGTAGGATACTAAAATATATATGTAAATTTATCATAAAATGTCAAGCTGTTAACTGAATATTTGTGCTTCTACATAACTCATTCATGGAGGCCTTCATGGTCAATGTGATTAAATTTGAAGTCATGGCTTTTATAGAAATAGTTAAGGTTAGTTGAGGTCATAAAAACAGAGCTTTGATCAGATAAGATTTGTATTCACGTAAAAAGATATACCAGTGCCCACCAACCCATGCACTAATGTAGGGCAATGTGATATGGTAGCAACTAAAAGCTGGGAAGAAAACCCTCATCAAAATATGAATTGGTCATAGGTGCATATCTTGTTCTTTGACATCCTAGCCTTCAGAATTGTGAGAAATAATTTTTTATTCTTTAAGTCACTCAACTTTTAGTGTTTTGTTAGAGCAGCCCAAGCACACCAATATATACTAATTTTATTGATTTTTTCTACTGTTTTGTTGTGATTTGTTTTGCTCTATTTGTTTTGTTTTGTTTCATTTTGTTTTACAGACAGGGTTTCATTATGCACTTCTGGCTGGCCTTGAACTCACTTTGTAACCCAGACTGGCTGCAAAATCTCAGCGATCCTCCTGCCTCAGCCTCCCAAGTCTTAGGATTACAGGTGCGTGCCACCATACCCAGATACACCCTATTTTTAAAAATTTTGGACCTTTCTTCTTGAATTAATATAAATACAAATGGAATGTAAATATGGAAAGATTCAAGATTGTATGACTATTATGTGATGAAAGGTCTGTCTTAAAACAATGGAATTAAAATGACATCATACACACTTAGAATGTAAATATTGTAGGTTATAAATATGAACTAAGAATAACAATAATAAAAGTTTAAATAGAGAAAGGAAATGTAGTGACAGAGAAAGGGGTAAGATAGGAATACAAAGTAGATGAAAGAAAGAATTGGGCAACTACTAAGAGAAAAAGATTCAATCCATACAGTACATATATATTATAAAAATTCAAATGAAAATAAATTTAAAAAGGAAATAAAAATTGCTTAAGACTTTAAGTAGAAAATAACAATAGATAAGCAGTAGTAAAAAATTAGGTATGTGATTTTGTATAAAAAATTTTGAGGAAACATTTTTTGTATTTATTTGTTCTTCCACGTTTTTACCTTGTAATTGGAAGAAATAACATTTATATATAAAGAATATTGTCATCATTGCTACTAAGAGCATAGAAATTTAATAGAAGCCATGCATGGTGTAAATGACTCTATGTGCATTATGTCATTTAATTTTTACAACAATCTAATGGGTTGTTGTAGTGGATAACTGATGGTTACCTCTGTGTCTTTTTGGTATATCTCCCAGGTAAGGTACTCAAACTTCTTTTCAGGAAAACTAGGTTTCTCCTAGTTCTAATCATAGTTATGGAACTAAATAACACTTCATAAATCTTGAAGAATTTGACCTGAACTAGTTCTGTCTTTTTAGAAAATATTCTGGAGAACTCAAAGTCTGGCAGAATAATATGACATTTTTGAGGCATAGAATTCATTTAAAACATTCTTGTTGTCATAAAGAATGTCAGTCTCAGACTGAATTCCAAAGTCAGAGCAACACAGATGTAAAAGGTGGTAGAGTCATGGAAGACTCGTGAAATTTTGTGAAAAATATGTCCCACTTTAGTCATACACTGGATATTTGAAGCTACATTACCCAGTGTTCTTTTGACCTTTTTTGGTAATGAAATTAAAAACATTCAATACATCCCAACATACGCTGTGATTTCCTGCATTTTCCCTAAAACCTGTTAAAGAGTAACTCATTCAATTGTGCACACGGAAAGGTAGCAAAATTGAAACGTTAGCTCACATAAATGTTGATACTCATTTTGTTTCAACATTTTCAAGTGCTCTCTCAAGGAGAAAACACAGTGTTGGAGAATAATACAAAATAATAGAATACAATTGTTTATATTTTGTTTAGTTTTTAGTAAAATGGGATTATGTTTTCATAGGTTAGTTTATTGCAGTATCCATTCACTAATTAAGATTCTATGAATTATCTTTGCACTTCTAAAGATTTTCTTAAAAAAATGCTAAAAAATGTATACTCTTGTACATGGTTATCCGACCTTGGTTTTCTGACATCTCCTTAACAAATTTTCCCTGTTTCTGATACTGAACACTAAAAAGTTTGGTGATTATTTTTACATTTCTGAATGTCTTTGTTTCTTTGCTAGCCAAATCAGAGCTCCATGGCACAGTGTGAAAAACGAATATTTCTTTTACCTATACGAGGGTATCACTTGGAATATTTCTGTGTATTTTCTTGGTAAAGGCAATATTTTTAAAAAACTTTAACTACAAAACAAATTACTTTAGCTGGGTGTGGTGGCACAGGCCTATAATCCCAGCACTCAGGAGGCTGAGGCAGGAGGATCATTGTAACTTCAAGACCAGCTGGACTACAAAGTGAGCTCAAGGCTAGCCTAAACTGCATAGTGAGACCCTGCCTCAAAAAAATAGGACTGGGGATTTAGCTCAGTGGTGTAAGCTCCTGCCTGGCAGGTGCGAGGTTGTGAATTTCATCCCCAGTACCAAAAACAAAACAAAAATTACTTCACTATATGCAATTCATGACAGATTGCAATTTTTAAAACCAAATTCCATTTTAAATTCATGTAGAAAATAATTTCCCTTACTTTTTCAAGAAAAGTTTTCACACAAATTCCTCAAGAACCTATCACAAAGTTTTTCAGACATGTACAGAAGTGAATGATTCATTTTGAGTCCTCTGTTAAAGTTCCATAGCAAAATATTATAACCTTATGAGGTACATGCAAGAAAATTAGAACATTTAGTCAATTTAAGAAAATACTTCTTAAGAAATATTTTACTAAAGACTAAATAAATCAATAAATGTGGACACATATTGTTACAAATATTTGCTTTCAAATTCCTCAGAAAAATGAAAATTATTAAATTTTATATCTCAGGAAAGCAATGTATGTGATAGGCAAAATAATATTCCACTTTTTGTAAGTAAAAAGTTTTCAGAGAAATTTTTCCATGAGAAATATTGCAATATTTTATGAACTTGCTTAACTATAAAAAAATCATGCTATATACTTGTAGAATATGGGCTAATGGCAATGTCACTGAAACTTTCAAGCATTATAACTTATAGTACAAATTTGGACTTTGAGAGTGTACCAGAATAGTGCTATGTTTTCAAAGATCATAGGGCATAAAATAAATGCTGTAGAAAACAAAGATTATGCAAAAAATGTCCTATTCACCTGTAAATGAAGATGTTAAATACACTTGTACTGTTGATAGTGCACATGAAAATAATACAGTTGGAACATAATTATAATATTATGGAAAATAATTTTTATTATTGACAATTTATACATATCCACAATTGACAACATTTTTTTATCATCAGGTAGTTACAACAATTATTCAAGAACTGGAAAAGATTTATATGGCAATTTTTATCATATCCTTTAAATGATATGAGTGAAATAATTCTGATCCTTGATTTTCTCAATTCTTAATTTTATTTAAATAATAATATAATTGCTATATTGCATAATTCATATTTTTTAATAAAAAGTACACTAAAATACAATATTCAATGAATTATATTCATACACTATTGATAGTAAACACATCTCAAGATATTAAGAAATCTCTATAATTTAGACTTATTCCTCATTTATCTTTTGAAATATTTCATAATTGACCTCAACTCCACTGTATAAAAGGAATGGGATTTGATTGAATGCTAAAACCTAAAGACATGGAAATTTTTCTAGTTCTGTTTATAGAAATAAGTTATACCATTGCTACTACTCAGTAACACAGAAAATATTATTTGGAAATATTTGATTAGCTAAAACATGTTTTTTTATGTTTAGATCTACATCACAATTGTTTTCTTATGTTTATTATTACATTGTATGATCTTTAAAGTCCCAACATTATTTAGCGTACCAATATTTATTCAATAACAAGAATAACAAAACCACAAAACGTAGAATTTGGAACCAACAAACTGTTTTTATGCCAGAAATAGTGCTTTGGCCTGAGACGTAGGAATGTAAAATAGTTGTGTGGGTTAGTCTTCTGGTTTTGGGATAAAATACCCGAAATACACAATTTAAAGGAGGAAGACTCGTGATTTCACATGGTTTTGTCCAGGTTTGGGTGGTTCCACAACAAAAACGTCGTGGGTAGAAGGCATGACAGGAGAAAGCAGCTCACTTTCAGACAGCCAGGAAAGAGAGAGTGGAAGAAAGCCAGAAAGAGAAAGGCAGGAAAGGAGTAGAGATGTGAAGCAGTTTTCCAATTTAAATTCCAAAACGAGACGATGTCGAATCACACCCGACTTTCGAAATCACATTTAGCCATAAATTCATCAATGTGTTCATTCATCGCTGAGGTTTCCCTTGTAATCTCATCCTCTGCATCTGAAAACATGAGCCTTCTGGGGAACATTTTTTTAATCTAAACAATAACAATGATTGTACAGTTTGATTCTTTAAACAATTTACATTTTCCATATACTGAATGCGAATCCTATGATATCACATAGATTGATATCTAGCTAGATCTACAGCAACAATACTATTATTTCTATTTTCAGATGATGAAGTATTTTAATTAATGAATCACTTCATGCTCGAGAGATCCATGGAATCAAAAGTCAATCCCCAGGTAGCATTCAAACTTCCAAGGTTGCATAGTGGGTATTTTTTTAAGATTAGACCTATGCTATCTTTAATTACTTCTTTGCACATTTATTTGCAATTTTTTTTAAAATTAAGTTATGGAAGGAACAACATTCAGGTTTCTGAGGCTATTGCTGGCTACACTTACTGATTGGGTAAATTTCTGCTTAAATAGAAATCTAATTCAATGGTTAGGTTCACTATTGATGTTATGGGAAAATGTGATTTAGTTCTCATCCAAATTGGATTTGTGAACAAAAACATGGAAAGAATTAAATTGGTGAACTGAGGTACAACTGAAGAATGAAAGATATTCTAAGATCACTTAGAAGCTAAAGCTGAGTGTTTTTATTATGTGTGTTAAATCGATTTGTGAATGTCATCACTCACTATATTATTTAATTATTATATTGGTGCTAACCGTGGTCAGCTCTAATATGATTTTAGGAGTAAAACTCCTTCTAAAATAGGATAGACTTTGTTTTTCTCTGAATCTTCCTGTTTTTCCAAAAGAAAAAGAAAAAGTAAAAGAAGAGAAAAGGAAGGAAGGAAAGAAAGAAAGAAAGAAAGAAAGAAAGAAAGAAAGAAAGAAAGAAAGAAAGAAAGAGAGAGAGAAGAAAGGAGATGAATAAAACTGATTTTCCTGTACTCTGTTAGTCTTATTAGTGATTTTATCAAAGGAGATGTGACCTTTTTAAAGTTCAGAGGTTGCTCTTCTGAGTATATAAAATTGCAGAACTTCATTCTCAGACTTTGAACCTATCAGTCTTTCATGTGCTAGCTCCTAGGACAGCAGAGTCCCTGTGGACACTTAGACTCTGGCTCAGATTTTTGTCTCAATTTCAGCAGATCTCAGTACTAAGGATGAAGACAAAATTGATCATATATCTATAGTGAACTAGTTGTGGATAATACTAAGTTATTGAAAGGAACCACCAATTCTGGGCACATGCAGGAAACGACTATTCAGAAGATGATTTGAGGATATAAAAAATATGTCATATGAAGCATATAATTTCACTTAACAATTAGACATACCTAAACCTCACTTTAAAAAATTGTAACATATGTATTCTGAATAAATACTACAATTGTAAATCTCATGATTTCTTTTTAAACTACCACTTTATGTTGGGTGTTCCTGAATTCTGACACTGAGGAACACCTAATGTGATTTATTTTTCAGAATTATTGCACCTTAAACATATTATTCTGCTTTTACTCTACGGTTCAAATTTGGGCTGTGTAGCCTGAACAGGTGCAGAGTCATGAGCTTGTTTAGTGGTTTTCCACACATTTGGGGACTGGTAGAGAGCCATTGGATGGGTATGGCTGTTCCTTTGCCAAGAAGAAAATCTCCCCAAACAGGAACAGATGTTAATATGGGCAAAATGATCTGCAACAATGCAATTTTTAATCTTACATTTACAGAAATACTTTTCCTCCACAAAATATTTTAGCATTCCATCTTATAGAACAATCATGTTGCTGCACAATTCTGATCTTTTCAAGATAAGCCTAATAATGATATAATAGTTTAGAAATTAGATAACCCATTTTGAATTTCTGGTTATCATAGCTCAAAAAATGCAGACGGGTTTTAAAAATTTGACTTAAGAAATGCAATAATAAAAATTGCATGACACCTACTTGTATTATAGATGTATATGTGATGAATTTTGAGATAGTTTTTCACATAATTTGATTTTCAAAGCAAGTTCATACTATCGGGTAGACTTTCATTATTTTTTCTACAACTCTTTAAGTATTACTTTTGCTAAAACATATTGGAGTCATCCAAATGCACTCTTGAATGTGAAAAATCACATTTTAATGCTCTTTTTCTAGCTAAATATAAATTGATTGAATAATTTTCAGGGCAGGGTGTTAATAATGAGTTGGCACTCATTATTGCTAGTTTTATACTTCTTAGTTGCTTTAGGTGATCTTTTTCGTTTGGTAGTATAAGTATTAATATTAACAAAAGAATAAAAATGGTGCCTGTGTCTCTGTGTTTACAGAACAATGGTTTATCACAGAATATATTAGAGATGGCTACGAACATATAAAGGCATTCAAGAAACTGTTCTTAACAGCGTTTCAAATGTGATACCGTTGAAGTTTAACTTTAGAAACTGATATATGTGCAGTGTATATACACATTATTTCTTACTACTTAATAGTTTTACATTTACCATATACTCTTTCACCTGGAAAAGATTTAAATTATTGAAATTGGGGAAGGCATTTTAGCATTAAAAAGATAAAGATTGATTTAATATGTAAACTTATCAATTCTTTTTCTGAAAATCGCAACTATTTTTTCTATGTTTAAATAGAGTCACAACAAGCATTTTACTTCAACTCATTGTGTATATGATGCTGAAATATTCAAAAATAGGAAAAGAAATATACAACTTAAAATATTTTTCATTTATTGTGAAATGTGTATTTGATCCATTGAAATCTTAAGTTATTTACTTAGTGACATTATCACCTCAAATATACATTTTCATACAAACAAGTATAAAACTGTCAGTATGTCAGATATTAAATATTTGCCAAATCATGACTGTTATTTAATAATAAAATGTGGAGAGATAACATAAGTAGTTTAACTTGAACTGCCAGGGCTTAAATAATAGTATGTATTGCTTTACTTTAGTCAGTTTAGAGCTAAACAATAGTCTACTGTGAGATTCCCTTTGTGTGTGTGTGTGTGTATGTGTGTGTGTGTGTGTGTTACTGTGGATTGAACTCTTGTCCTTTGGACTAAGCTATATTTCCATCCATTTCATTTTATCAAAATAGGACCTTACTAAGTCAATAAACTGCCAAGATGGGTTGAACTTGTGTGATCTTTCTGCATCGGGCTCCCAGAAAGCTAGTGTAGGAGGTGTGTTCTATCATGCCTGGTTATTCAGATTCCTCTGAAAGAGTAAACCATAGCAGTTTCTGATGAGGTTTATTTATCTTCCAAATATTAAGGAAAGGAAAATATTTCCTCTGTCAGAAAGACATTAAAAGATGAAGCTTGAGATCATGAAAGTCAGTGACTGTTGGTCTACTTGCACAGTTGTGTGTATGTCAGGCAAGCATATTTTCCAAGTAAACAGCAGCTGGGGTTGGTAGTTTTCCTATTCATCCAAAGTAAATTCATTTCCTCTTATTCTGCATTTAATGCCCAGATTTGAATATTGGCTAAAAAAGGGAAAGAAAACTTGGTTTAGAAACTTAGAAATTGAATGTTTATATTGAAAATATGAACCCTGACTAAATGAAGACAAATTAATGTTCTATAAAACTGGTATGAAAAATGCTAAAGGAAACTAGTGGTTGATATAAATCAATATTGCCTTTGGACACAAGGAAGGAAGAATATCAATAAATTCTGCACTTTAGAAATAAGAAAAATGGAGAATCCTGGTTAAGTTACAGTAAATTTTAGAGCCAACTTGCTTAAGAGTTGTGCAATTCTTTAGGTATTAAAAGTTGTGTAATAGTAACATAACCAGACATCAACACACTCTTGTGACATACATTAATTTGATTCTCATTAGTCAGTAATAAATTGCATATTATTTATTCCACAGTCTTAACTTTAATTCTAAAAATATCCTTGTATTGTCTTTATAAACACTGAATTATTGAGTATGCTTATATTTTAACAAACAATCATTTGATCTGGCATGATTACAATTAATGACTCAGAAGAAAACTAAATTTTAGAGAAATATTTAGCTAACAATTCTTACTCCTCAAGCATAGGATTATTAAAATGAAGTGACAGTTTTGTTTCTTGTTTTATGTATCCAGCACCATTTTTTGAGCAATTACCATTAAATGCAGGAATTGATCATTCTAACAAAAGAAGAAGAGTGAATGTCTAGAGCCTTTAGTTGAAATTGCCTAATAGTTTTTAAGTGATTTTCAAACTGAAATTTTAAATTTATCTGTAAAATCTTCATGAAATAGTGAATGTAGCTGTGGTAAAATAACTGTAATTAGCTGAAGGAATTTTTTTTAAAAAAAATTTCACTATTTGAGCCAATTTGTTTCTGACAGGTACCAAGACCAGACAAGGTAGAAAGATTATAATGTCAAAAACATTTCCACTAGGCTAAACAAAAGAATAAATGCAAATGTGAGGTAAAAATACTGAAATTAGAACAGATAAATATATTCATAGAAATCAGATACAAGAGGAAAAGTATCAGAACATAAAACTTGGGATTGTTTGTAACTCAATCAATCAAGTGCTAACACAATAAAAAACTGGCAATGTTTAAGATGATTAGACTGATAACTACTCAACAGTGCCCAGTAACATCTATCAGCATAGCCTCTACATGGTATATAGAAGACCGCTACGCCGCATGATGGCCTCATGTTCTTGTACTGTTACTGTGTGGTTAGTAGCATAAGGTCACCCTAGAAAGTGACAAAATACAGACATCTCATAATTAAAAGATAAAAGCAAGCCCCTGGACAACTATCACTGGTCCAAAAAAGAACATCAAGAGAACATCATAATAATAGTCACACACTGAAACCAATCACTGAAGGCTCAGGAGGGACACAGCCCTAGGTAACTACTGTGATGCTAATTCCAGTGGAATCCAAATCACTTAGATCAAGGTCTTTAACCTTGACATGAGGACTATCCTCAGGATGCAAGAGTATAAAGGTGGAAACACTGGATAAGGATTTAGAATGTGAATTAGCTACATTTTACTAATAAGAACAGTGATAGATCGAAAGATAATTTGAATCATTTGCAGTAAAAGTTTCAATTGGTAAGACACTAGCTGATGAATTTAGATATTCAAGTTCAAAAATCAATAGGGGGTTTGACCAAATTAACTGAAGTCAATCAAGTTGTTTTATATGATATATGTGCGTGCTCAAGTTCAGATAAAAAAATAATTATATAATAATTTGAAACTACATTCAGAGTTTTATCATGAAAAATTACTTAAGAAGAATAAACAGTTAACTTTTTTCTACTGAGACTCTCTGCAGTTATTATTATTTTTTTTTAAACGGGGAAGCAGACTTCAACGGTTGTACCCAAGTAATAGCTTGGAAAACATTCATTTATTTTCTAAAAAGCGACCAATTACAGATAATGAGTGGCTTACTTTTATCTTAATCCCCCAATATTGTAGGTTGTAGAGGGCAGCATTTAACTATTATATCCAGCAAATTTGTTCCAGATCTTAACCCTTTACTATGTAATTATTTTGTATTGCGCCTTAAAAAAGCAATTTAATTCAGCCTTCTGTTTCTTCTTTCAACAGACCAGTAATTTCCTATGATTTTGAAGTCAGGGAAGTTTTCAGTTAATTTTGGAAGACACAGAAACTGTTTCAGAAAGTGTAAACAAAGCAAATTGGTAGAGAAGAACAGAACTATTAATATATTCATAATTTACTATAGAAACTCTCCATAGAACAGAATTTTGTGATTGCCACACACCCACCATACAAATTTGTCCACTGCCAAACACTGCAGTTGAAAATGTCCCCTCCAGCTCCTAGGTAAATAAATAGATTCTTCAAAGTTTGAAAGCACAGAGGTGGTAAAATGAACTTACTCTTTACATCTATTCCTCACCAGATCTCGATCCAAATAATTCTATTGTTATGAAGCCATGTTTTGTTTCTTTCACTCTTATTTGAATGAGTTGAACGCTCCTGAAGTATTAAAATGGGCTTCTTAGTCATGAATGCAGTCAGGAAAGAAGGCTTTCAATTTTTGTCACTCAATGGATGCATCATCTCCTATAATAGTAGAGGGTGCCTCTTAACAGCATGAATCCTTTGAGTGGATTTAGAATGCTACCCAGGGCAGAGAGCTTATGAAAACCCTGGGCTCCCCTTATTAGTTCTTAGATCGCCTCATAGACCATTGTACAATGACATACAGCTCTTCATTTCCATGCCAATTTACTCACATTTTTATGAATTTATTTTGCTTTCTGAAATTTATCTCTGAAATTTGAGAACTTTAGGTGACTTTGCGAAAATTTGCACTATTGTTGTCCCAATGACCCTTCTTCCCTACACCTGCTGGAGGACTCTTGAATTCAGGTGAGACTCCAGATTCTGTAGAACACACAAGAGGTGTCTCAGACTATCCTTGTCTCTTGGTTACTGTGAAACAGAGATTTTTAGGTCTGTCACATTTCTGAAAAAAAGTGAATGTGCAGCTTGTACCGTTTCCATGTTGCAAACAATCCAAAAATATTAATAGCCATAGATTTTTATGACACTTTATAAGGAAAAATATATTACCAAGAACTTACGGGTATCACAAAACACTCTAGTTTTATATGGTTGAGATCCAGTTCAGAGTTGTGTAATATTAGTTTTCTAGAGGACCACATGGTAACTTCAATTTATATCAGATCTTAAAAGATTAGGAAGTACTACAGCATATATATGGAGAACACCTAACAAATATTTGAATGTTACTAAGTAAAATAGTTTTTGTATATGTGAGGATATTTCTACTTCTAGTATTCCTTCATGTTTGCCGAAGACTCTGCACTTTAATACATACTGTAAATCACCACAGTATTCATTACAGTAGAGTCTGATTGCCTTGCATGTCAACTTCACCAAATAATGAGCTGTTCGAGAATGCCATCTTGTTCTCTTTATAATTTCTCTTTTTATTTCTCTGTGACTGTTCTTAACATTGACATTGTGTGAATTTTAATTATTCTTTCTGTGAATCCTGCTATAAAAATTGAACTTCATACAGGCTGGAACATTCTTTTATTTTTGATTATTACAGTTTAAATAGTGTTTGTCCCATAGCATATATACAGCAACTACTTTTTTAGTAATAAATGAATAAAAATATACAGAAAATAAATTAAAGATTCAGATAACAAGTGTTAGGCTGTAAACATAGAATTAAAAAAAGGATGATCTCAAAAAGACTATAACCAAATATATCTACTCTTTAATTTTACAATACAGATTACAAACATTGCATTGCTGGCTTATTTTGTTTTGGTCACTTTCAGACAAGGGAGAACATGGCATGATTTTTCTAACTGATTCCATGTTTGTTAAAAAAAAATCTATATTTTGACTTATCTTAAAAAGTGTAACGTCATTGTCTAACAACATTAACAATTGCTGGATTTGAGGATCAAATCTACAGTTTTCTCTACTTACTAAAATTATTATTTTTTTCTTTCTCAAAGTAACCCTTTTTTCTCAGTTTCTGGAAGGCTGGGATTACAGGAGTGTACCACCACACCAGGCCTTCTGACTTTACTCTACTATTAGAGTGCTACTTCACTTAATACTACACATATTTACAGAGTCTACAGAGACAATGATGTTGCAATAACAAATTAATAGGAAAACTAGATATTATTTCATAAGACATTGTTATATTCATTTCAATACTATGCAATAAATTACCAAATATTTAATCACAATAAAACATCACATATTTATTACAGTTTCCAGAGATCAAGAGTCTAGGAGTACATCAACAGGGTATTCTGTTCGTTTCACATCACACAGATGTGGAATTGTCTCTTGGAGAAAATAATAACACCCATTCTTTGTAAAAATGGAATGAATTGTAATAAGCTCTATAAAATGTTCCTCTAAGCAGGACAGTATGGGGCTGTAAACTTACAAGAGAGCAAGAAGTTCAGTAAGATCATAAACTTAGCAAACAGAAAGCAAGTTTAGGGTAAATAATATATTTAATTAAATTAATTTATTTATCTATTTATTTATTTATTGAGACAGGGTCTCACTATGTAGCCCAGGCTGGCCTTGAACTCATGATGATCCTCCTGCCTCAACCTCCCTAATGATGGGATTACAGGCATGTGCCACCACACCTCGCCAAAAAGCAATACACTTTCAAAATCCAATTTGTCAGTACCTTACAAGTGGAATTGGATGGTCAATGATGGGGAAACACTCTGAATCTGGACTGAGCTTGTCTCCTGTGGGAGGAAAGGGATTCATCCTCAATGATAAGATTTTTTTGAGACTATGTTGTCTCAGAAGAAGATCTGAGGAATTTACTGCAGAGGATATCCACTGGGGCTTATTTGATTCTTATTTATTTATTTATTTATTTATTTTTGTTTGTTATTGTAACAGGAAGGAGTCATTTGTAAGGGCAATGTTAGACCTGAGGTGGACTTGGAAATAGTACTTTCTTTCTTTCAAGGGACTCTGTCAATGTGTAGCTAGCAAGATCATGTTAGCATGCACAACAGTTTTTTGTTCTGCTCTGAATAATGTCTCCAGCTCTTCTTTGTGATTAGTTGCAACTTTACATCTCAGTTTGCATGATCTTTTCTGTCACCTGCCACTCACTCGACATTCCTTCCAATGCTCTTATAGACTTGATCCATCATTTCCATCACTTTGTGTATCAGTTTTGGAAGTTTTCTTTCATGATCAGCTTCATGAACTATGATGTTTGCTGCTATTATATGACATCCAATGGAAAGGAAGTTCACAAAAGCACTTTATCCACCATACCTGAAACCTAGGAACTTCTGGGTTTTCTTCAGAGACAAATTGAACTTGAAAAGTAAACACTTTGAATTAATTCAGGATATCTAAGCAGCTAATGACACTCATAAAAGAAAGTAGCAAGTAGTGATGGTATGAATGTATAAGAAGCGACGGGGAGTATCTTGTGAGGGATTAATGAAGATGTGTCCTTTTCTGTAATAATTTCTTAAATTTAAATATCCACTGAATTTTCCGATTACACCTCAGAGATAGTCTGGGCTATGTTTTTGTTTCTGTTTTCATCCTCAGTGATATGGGGAAATCTAATCATTGAGTTTTAGAAATGAGATTGCCAAATGCATAGAGTACTTAGGGACATTTGTAAGAAGAAATGTTATATTTCAGAGGCAGAAAGTTTTTTTGAGCCATCATGAGGGAAGTTTATTATCTGTTAACTCACTCAAAAAATAAAACTGCAGCACTTGGGAGGCTGAGGTAGGTGGAGCATTGTGAGTTCGAGGCCGGCTTGGGCTACAATACGAGTGCAAGGCCGGGCTGAGATACATAGTGCAACCCTGCCTCAAAAAACTAGGGTTGGGAGTTTGGCTCAGTGATTTGAGCACCTGTCTGGCAGAAGTAAGGTTGTGAGTTTGATCCCCAGTGCTGCAAAATGAAAAAACAAATAAATAAATAAAAATAAAGCTGGATTATAGACTGAGAACATCTGCATCAAAGGGAAACTAGAATCTTTTGAACGAGAACCTTGAAATAGTAATCTTTATCTTGAATCTATCTCTACATCTTTTCAGGTAATGGTGAAACAACATATTTGTAAAGATTATTGTATGTTGGATTTGTACTCCTCCTGGGAACTATTGATGAAGTGAGGAACTTTTGAGAGTCAGCAATAAATGGAGTCTGAGCACAATTAACTTCTAGTATAAATTCAAACAAGATTGTATAGTAATTTTTCTCAACCTAAAATTTATAGAGGATACAGACATAGATAGTTATTATAATAAACATTTCACATTGGATCCAGGTATCATAGGACATGCATGCAATACTACTCTCTGGAAGGCTGAGGCAGAAGTAATGGAAGCTCATGACCCACTTAGATAATTTAGTGAAACTCTGTCTCTAAATATTTTTTTTTAAAGGACTGGGAATGTAGTTCCCTATGGAGGTGCTACATTCAATTCCTAGTATCACAAAAAAATTGTAGCATTGGTTCTCTGATCCACAGAGATAGAATGATTTTGGTAGGAAAGTTCAAATTAACTACATCAGAATTGCACCTGCTTAACTTTGTCTTGTAAGAAACACAACTAAACAAAAATATCACACCCCTAGAGGAAATAGTAAGATTAGTGCCACCATCAAAGAGTTGAAATGTGCAAGAGAGCTAATTCCTGCCACATCTCCATTTAACATTCCTATTTGGACAGTGTGAAGCCAGATGTGACAAGAAGAATGACAGTCAATTATTACCCTCACAATTAGGTAGTGATTCTAATCACAGCTGCATTTCCAGATATGGTATCTCCCCTGGAGAAAATTTATACAGGCCCTAACACCTGGTATACAGCAGTGAAATAGCAATGCATCCCTCCGACTCAATCTCTGCCAGGAAAGAAAAACATAAACAGTTTGCTGTCACATGATATATATAAGCATATAAATTTGTCATCTTGTTTCAGGCCTGTGTCACCTCTCCAGCAGTTTGTCATAAAATATTCCAAATTGGGAGCATGAATTGTCCCAAGGCTGCAAAGAATACATTACTGGTGCATTATATTACTGATTGCATGATCATTTGAACCTCTAGTAGGCAAGAAAAATCCAGCAACCTAGAACCTTAGTGAAAACAAAGGAGGACTGAAGGATGGAAAACCAGTTCTTTAACATTTAGAGATCTGTAAGATTAAGGAAATATATTACTTTTCCTTTATATGGGGGAATATTTGCCAATGCTTTAGAAAGAAAGAAAGAAAAGCAACATTTCACAGTATCACAATTGCTAAGCAAGCACAGCATTTACTGGGTATGTTTTTCAAAAATAATTTTTTTTGGTACCGGAAATCGAACTCAGGACCTTATGCTTGCCAGACAGGCGCTTTGCCACTGAGCTATATCCCTAACTCTTTTCAATTTTAAGGCAATATGGAACAGATTTATCCAAGCTATTTCAATCCACTTCCTGGTTAATCTGAAAACTGCTAATTTGGAATACAGCCCAGATCAAGAAAGTAGATGTAAAAGATTTAGGTTTCAAAATACCCAGGAACTAAAGTTTATCACTCAGAAACCATTGTTAACTAATGTATCTGTGTAAGAAAGAGTTTTTATGAAATGTTGATAAATCCCAGAGCACTATTACGAGTCTCACACTATACATCTTGGGTGTAAGGCCATGCCCTTTCTTTCTGATGACATTATATATTTCAAATGTGTAAATTTTTACTAGATACTTTGTGCTTGTATAAGACTGAACTTCGCAGGAGCATAGTAGGCTTAATAACCCACTCCCCCAAATATAACTTCATCCTAATTCCTAGAACCTGTGAATGTGTTACTCATATGAAAAGAGGAACTTCATAGATGTGATTAAAATAAGGATTTTTGAAGTGGGGAGATTTTCTTGGATTATCTCATATCGGACTCAGTATAAGCAGAAGAGAAGAAAGAGAGTAAGAATCAGTAAAAAGAAGTGACAGAAGGAAGAACAGGAAGGGAAAGAGAGAGAGAGGCAGAGAGAGAGGGAGAGAAAGAGGAAAAGAGAGGAAGAGACAAAGAGAGAGAGAGAGAGAGAGAGAGAGAGAGAGATTGAAGATAAAACATGGCTGAATTTGTAGGATGGCACCACGATCAAAGAAATGCATATTTTCTAGAAGCAAGAACGGGCAATAAACAGTCATCCTCTAAAACCTCCAGTAGAATGCAGCTCTTTGAACTCCTAACCTCCACAAATGTAACATAATAAATTTTTATTATTAAGTCACTAGATTTGTGGTAAATTGTAACACTGTGTTATGGCTTTCTCTAAATATTCCCCCAGTGCCTCTTGTAGCTCGAGGTAGAGCTTTTTTGGAAATAGTTAGATCTAGAGAGTGTGTGCGTGATGCTGAGATTGAGTGTTTGTGGTTACTAAACTAGTCCCCTGATTGGTTTGGCAGAGTTCTGAGTGTGGATAATGTGAAAGTTGACCCTGGATATGAGTGTTATCCACCCTTAAGGCAGGTAGCCTGGATATAATATGAGTCACAGAGAGGGCTGCTGTGGTCTCTTACTACTTGCTTCCTTGACACGTTGCCGCTTTGTTGTCTTCCTAACTTCTGCCTTACATGAACTTCTTCTCCTCAGAAATGCCCCTCTGCCATGTCACCCTGCCTTGGAGCCAGTCAACTATGGAGTGAAACCTTCACAAACTGTGAGCCAAAATAAACCTTTTCTCCTTTAACTGGGTCTCAAGTATTTTGTTGCAGCAAAGAGAAAAGTAGCTAAGACACATTTTTAAATACAAAACTAATAAAATGAGATACAAACCTGTAATTTAAATTTAGCTGCTTATTATGTACTATTATTTGATATACAAAATAATTACCAACCTGCAACATGCATATGTTTCTACATTGAAAAATGCTTTCATGAAGTTAAAATGGATATGAACAATAGCATTTAGTTTCATAATGGAAATGGTATTGAGGACTCTGACAATAAGTGGGCTTTGAATGTTGGCAAAAATCATTGCAGCAGGTGTCTCAGATTCCTATCAACATATTTTGGTTCTCTTATTTCCCTTAAGCTTATGGTATCAAAAAACTAAACAATTAATAGAACAAGAACCAACCTGAACCTGATTTGTGACTCTATTGGCATTGTATATTCTGCTGACGCTAGTGAGAGTGGTGAATGGCTTATTCCTCTCCCTCCCATACACACACCCCAGGTGGCTTTTTCTAAGATAAGAGAGAAAGATGCTCATCCTCATGGGCAGATCGTTAGGCAATACCCTTCTTTGTTCAATTGTAAGAAAGTAAAGAAAACCAGAGGCATAAATCTATAAGAGTTTACAGGCAATACCTTGTGCTTTAATAAGATATTGAATAGCTTATAAAAACATGGAAAATCATGGATAAATTCTCAGGTAAAAATGTGTGGATGAATAGGTATGGAGTTTGAAGTTATTTGGATAAGAAAATATCTCCATCAAAACGTATTCCCTGCTGGCCAGTCACGGTGGCACATGCTTTTAATCCCAGCACTTAGGAGGTTGAGGTAGGTGGAACATTGTGAGTTCAAGGCTGGCTTGGGCTACAATGTGAGCAAGGCTAGCCTGAATTGCATAATGTGACCCTGTCTTGAAAAAAATGGGCCTAGAGTTTGGCTCAGTAGGCCAAGTGCCTACCTGGCACGCACAAGTTTGTGAGTTCGATCCCTGATACTGAAAAAAAAAATTCCCTCAAAAGAGAATGTGCAGTTATCAGATGTTTGAGCTGAATTGTACTACACATGTCAGCCTTTCCCCAGACTCCCAAGTGCTACTTCAATCACCTCATGACTTATGATGGAGGCATAGATGGAAATAAACATGAATTTAACAAAATAGTTTCTATCTTAACAAATCTAGTTTGGCTATTACCATGGTAGGATGTGCAACAATCTATGGGAGGAATGAAGAATGAAATCCATGAGAGAAAGCCATCAGAATGAGGTGAAAATTTGGGGCAACAGGAAGGGTGAACTTGACTCTTTGGCAATTACCTGTTTCTGTGATTGCCTGTGACTTCTGGTCACATTTTAAATATGACGAGGTTTGACAACAGATTAATGTCAACAGAATTAACTTGTGTAAAGTGTTCTAGCACCCAGAAGAAATTAACTTGGAAGGAGCATGAGATAACTTGTCAAAGTATGAGTTAGAGTGCCTGAAAAGTCGAGAAGTCATTTTACATGGAGTGGCAAATTCCATAAATTGCCAACTAATATAGCTTATTTATATCATTTGCATACAGAGATCTAAGAACTAAGGGATGGCCATGACATGACCAAATATATGATTACACCAAATAAATGATCTGTAGAATTTTAATCCCTAATTTTACATTTGTTAGATTGGAAGTATTCTAGCCACAGAAAAGAATATTTGCACTAAATAACACAGTCAGAATTTTATTGAGTTACAAATATATGATAATCTCTAACCAAATTTGGATTCTCTTATTGTTCAGTAAAAAGAAGATAAGAATAATACGCACTGGTCAGGGCTTTCCCAATCTCACAAGGAAGAAAGTAGTTCATAGTATACTAGGAACACATGGCACACTAAGAAATTGAAAGACAAGGTCAGGAATCCTAGTTATTCATTGGAATACTTTTTACAACATTGTTGCTCAGTATCCTTGCAAAACGTAAAACTAAGCAAGCTGAAACAACTCAAATTACATTGGAAAACAATTCACTTCACTGGTTAAAACATTCGTCCCTCTTATTTGCTACCTGAAGGAAAGAAAACAGGTAGAAAATAAAGACAAAATGGAGATGTGATTACAAACTCAGTTCTTCTGTTTAGTTCTAGAAGTAAAGGCTGTAGCTATATTACAATTGATTTTTCTCTCAATTTTAACCCTATCGATGATGTCCATATTCAGTTTCAGGTAGAAGTAGAAATAAATTCACTTCAGCCGGTCTTGGTGTTACAGGCAGCAGAGTTAGTTTTAGGCAGTTGAGTTAATTAGAAATATTATAGGCAGTCAGACAGGGCTAGGTCTTCCAAGGAGCCAGTGCAGGAGCCCAGATACCTTGCAACTGTGGGGGAGACAGACACCTCCTGCTGTGGGTCAGGCCTCAAGACAAAAAACAAACAAATGCACTCATATCCTAAGGAGTGATATTCTAAATAGTTCTCTATCACCCTCGGGAAGTCAAGAGTCACTATCCCAACCCTCTACAGGAAGAGTCACTGTTGTTAAGCATGCCTGCTTACTACATGACTGGCTTCCTCATTTGTCACCTATTTAATCAATTTTACCTGAGCAATTAATCTTATTGGTCAGTCACAGTTATGTCCCTCCCACCTTACGCCCATCTTGTGAGTCCCCAAGTTTTCCTCATCATGGGCCCGTCTCACCTTGTGGTTTTACTCTATGAAGGTCCCTAGAAAAGACCGAGTCTTTGGCAACCCGCTCAGAACCCCTTCTGTCCCTCAGACAGAAGCTTTATTTCTCTTAATAAATATATTCTGCTCTTAACCTCTGTTGTTCCTAAAATTCATTCTTCAATTTTTACAGAACAGGAACTTGTACCGGACATATAGTACATTCCCCTATATCATTGGTATGGTAATGACTGGGACTTCAAGTTCTATGTGTCATAAAAATTGAGCTCCTCCCAGAATATTATGTATATGTAAGTGCTGAAGACTTATGTTGTAGATTGTTTAGGACAGCCTCATATTGCCTCTTGATTCATTGTTTACTTTCATTTTTCTGTTCTGTGCTCTGGGAGGCTGACCAACTTCTGAGTTCTGATAGTGCAGAAAATCTGCGAATACCAAGCAAAGAGTGTGAGAACTGAAGTAGGAGTAGCTACCTTGGCTCATTCCTTTGTTGATTGTTGTGAACCTTCTTTAACACTACAAAACAGTCAGTTCTAGCTTACAGCTATTTAACTCAAGTGACTGGTGACCTTGCTCTCTTACTGCTCTTTGAGGGATATGGGTAACTGTAGCATGTAATTTTTCTTTTTTTCTTCCTGAATGTTGACTGATCCATTTTTCTACCATGTCACATAACTTACAAGCACTAATGTATCTGGATACCAAAAGGGGATAACTTTGATATTATACCATATTTTTCACTCAAAGAAATGCCAGCATTTTCAATGCCTTAGCATTTTCTTTCTACAAGGTAAAAAGGCACAAAGAAGATAAATGCTTAGAATAAGGTCAACTGAATGATCATCATGTTTCACATGAATTGAGGAAACTCAACTGCCTTTAAAAAAGCCTAGATATTGTGAAGGGGATAAAAGGTAAATACACTGGGTAGGTATACCATTTTAAGAGACATAAATAGTTCATAATGATGCTGTATTTCATTAACATTTATTTTTAATATTTTATCTTTCAGATACGAGACCTAAAATTCAATCACTGTAAATGTTCAAACCTAGATAATTTGGAAACTTTACAGGAAACCAGGAGTATCTTACATTTGGAATAACAGATTATGTTTCAGGAAATTATCTGATAATATTTAATAAAAGATTTTTTTTTCTTGTAAATTTTAACTGAGAAAAAGAAAACAACTGTAGAGTAATTATCAGGAATATGATTACTTATTTTCAAACCATGATGATATCTCAGTATGTTCCCAAAGGGCCGGGAGTTTGGCTCAGTGACTTAAGCACCTGTCTGGCAGGCGTGAGGTTGTGAGTTTGATCCCTGGTGCCACAAAAACAAACAAACAAACAAACAAACAAACAAACAAAAAACAGTCAATATGTTCCCAAAAGATAATGTGGGCAAACTTTGAGGAATTGAAGAGTTGAACGTGGTATGTAGTTTCTACTAGTACTCAAAAAACAAGAAATTTTAAAAAATATTTTCAAACTGCACTGTGAGGTACCATGTTCAATAAGACCAAGAGAGTAAAATAGCAAACGGTAATAGTAAAATGAGCTAACAATGTGCTCATGCATTGAAAAACAATATTTAAAATCTTTGAAGAGAATTTCTGAGAAGCTTCCAGAAATTCACATTGATCCTGAAATCTGAAGAAAAGTAATAGTTAAGAAAAATTCCAGCACTCGGGAGGCTGAGGTAGGCAGAGCGTTGTGAGTTTGAGGCCAGCCTGGGCTACAACGCGAGTGCAAGGCTGGCCTGAGCTATGCAGTGCGACCCTGACTCAAAATACCAGGGCCGGGAGTTTGATTCAACAGCTTAGGCACCTGTCAGGCAGGCGTGAGGTTGTGAGTTCAATCCCTGGGGCCGCAAAAAAGAAAAAAAAATAAATAAATAAATAAATAAAAAATAAATAAATAAATAAATAAAAGTACGAGAAGAGGAATAGTTTACTTTTCTATATATTTACATCCCAAAGTGTTAAATAGGCCTATATTCACCAAAGTAAGTCATTTGTAAGGAAGGAGAGGGTTAAGGATGGGGGGAAATGAGAGGCTAATAAAGAAAGGTTTACTGGTATGGCGTATGTCTGTACTCCCACTACTGGAAGTGCAAAGCCAAGACAGGCGCAATTTCAAGGCTAGCCTGGGTAACACACAGTAAAACCCTGTCGCAAAAATAATAAAAATAGTGTAAAGCAGAATTAAGTTTTTTGCTAAATTGTGTGTTTTATTGAAATGACAGGTAATAATAATGATTTTAAAAATAAGACTAGTAATTAGTGTAGAAGTCTATCAATTTGCTGACAACGATGTTAGATGAATATGAAGGCCTCAAGCTGAAATACATAGGTTAAATTAGATAATCGTTACTTTAATGGATGGTAGAATTCAGAGGTAATCTAATATTCAAAAGAAAGATATTGAGTTCAATGAATTTATAAGCCAAATGGAGTAAAGTAAGGGAGAGTGGATAATCAATAAATGATGTCTTAATTTCTGACTCATGAGATAAGCGATGTCATCAGTCAGTGAGATAGTAAGCACTGTGAAGTTAAAAATAAATAAATAACATAACATAATTTAATAGTTTGCTATGCTTAAATATGTCAAATCCTAGTAGAAAAGGCTTAATTTTATGTAATGATAATGTAGAAACACTAAAAGAAACTACCAAAAACAATACAAATGCAGAAATTTTAGGAGAAAGAGGTGATGGCATGGGTGTGGCCATTCAATGATCACATCAAGTATTTAAATCTTTTTTTTATGTCCTTCAGTTTGGAGATGTTCATCAGAACATTGATCATGTCTGTGTGTGTGGATGGAGCTTCAGGCTGTGGATATCAGAAGCGAAGGACTAAGTGACCCTTGTCACATCTCTATTTCTACTTTTTACTTTATTCTGTCACATGGATCCACTAGTTGAAAAAAAATAGAATATGACAGTGTTTTGTCACTTTAAAAAGAAAAATCAAAGGTTTGACATGAGTTTTGGGCAACTCATTCTACAGGTTCCTACTATAAACCAATCAATATTTTAAAAGTGGTATACGTAAAACATGAATCTATATAAATAATAGGTATTAATGAGCTCAAGGTTAACACTATCAAATTAATGTTCAGCTTCAGATACACTTGTTTTAAAAAGTTTGTCAGTTCACTAGAATATAATATGTAAATCAAAATGACATGAAATGCTGGCAATTCAACGATGAGAATACAAATCCCATATTGGAACACTGAGTGTTAGACAAATATATTTTAATGTAAGACAATTTATAAATGTTAAATGAATATAGTAATCAAATACTAATATGAATTTAATGATTTTATTATTTATCCTTTGCTTTTTAATTAACTGAATTAAGTAATTTTAGTAATTGTCAAATAAATATTAATTCTAAAATAGTGGTTTAATGAATTAAGAACAATCCAATGAAAATTTGCAGAGTTTTTTAAATCAAAATTTCAAATTAGCTTTTAAATATAAAAAGCCAAAAAAAGATATTTCAAAAGAAATTACGAATTTTGGTCAACTTTTCAGATTGCAAAATTTCTAAATAAAATTTCAGAACATTTATCAAACATATTTTAGCAAATTTATATGACAACTGAAGTCAATTAGAAAAATCAAGGCTAGTGCTTTCTTCTGAGATCACATATACAATTAGCAGTCATTAATCAACATTTAAGGATCGATAGCAAAAGGACATTCCTTGACAGTGCAGTGCAATTTTCTGAATCAAAAATAAAATATAAATGATGTTTATTAAAAACCTAAAACTAAATCATAGTTCAAAAGGAGTTTTACTTATATCAGCATGTCTAATTGATACTATACAGACATGCATGAGGAAATGAATAATAGCAAGATTAAATAAATAATACTAATAATTGTAAACTCATTGTTGAGTTCAAATGAACAAAAATTGGGTTCTCATAATCAAATAACCATAACCTTCTTAGGGAAATGAATGAATTAATGCTCCAGAAAATATAAATCTGTATATTTCCTCTTATATTTTGAAATCCACCATTTGATATATACACTAGGAAATTATAATTGTAGAATTGGAGTAGAAACCCTTAGTCCAAATTAAAAATGATTAAAACAATTGTACTAAGGAAAAAGGCATAGACATTTATTTACATGCAGTGCTGTCTTTGAAAAAAGTATCCCATGAAAAGTCGAAGGTATAGGAATAAGTTTTATGGGGTACCCAATAGAAAAGTTCATGGAAAGTCATACAATAGTGGAGATGCTTGCATTCCCATCAAATGCTCGCCCAAGAAAGATCTATGTTGGACGCAATTATGGAACATCTATGTACGAGGCAATAAATAGCAATATAGAACACAATTATGTGTACACGATAGGCCACAGAAAAATATCAGAGCCTTCAAAATAAAACCATAAACAGAACAATATTCATGATAGAAATAAAATATGCTTAATTAAACCATCTTAGATACATTTGAATAAAAATCTTAATAGTAAGGCATAAGAAGAAAGCTTAAAAGTTTGTAGAATAAAAGAAACGAAGGGCATTTACAGGACAGTATTTCACAAATTCAAATGCAAAGATGTGAAGACCTACATTTGCAATGTCATTTCTCCATTAACATGTCTACAACGAACAGAAATTCCAAACACAATTCTACAATTCGGGCTATAATTCTAAATGTTAAAAGAATCATTAAAAGTATTAAATACCTAACAAAAAGTTTGTAAAAGGTTGCAGGGACAATATACTCTTTAAATAATCTTGACTAATCAAATAGATAAGATCAAACAGGTTATATTAAAATAAAGATAACAAAGCAGAATATAAGAAGAGCTCAGGAATAAAAGTACTTATTCATTTAGAGAAATCAGCTACAGCATAGCATAACATTAAAAATTTAAATAAGCAAAAGAAAACCAAAGTAATGTTTTTTCAAATTTTGCTCTAGGGAAAAATTGAAACTCTCCCTCAAAATCACCAAAAAGATACAATTTGATTAAAGATAAAACTACTAAAAGCATATATTTTTAAATCAATAGAAGAAAATTCTCAAGTATTATGTTGTCACATTAAGGTAATTTATATGAATAAAAATGAATAATCTACTGTTGAATATATGAGATATTTATCCATAAAAACAATTTTTAAAATCATATAAAATTAAATAGCAAAATCAAAGACAAGTAATCCTAAAAATAGAATGTAGTTTTAAATTTATATGTCCAAGGACAAATTAGCATTTGTAATACTTAAAGATACACAATACAAATGAAAAGAGTAAAGCACAATTTAGATGTTTGTAATCTAATACTATAAAAATATATAAAAGAAATTCTAGATTTCCAGTAATCAGTTAAAAAAGAATGATCATACATAAAAATCAAGAAAATTCAAATTAGCATATGAATTACATAGTGAACTTTGCCAGGGATGAAACATGGAACGGATTACTACCAAGAAATACAAAAACCCCTGTTATATCGGTATATTCACTGTGCTTATTGTTGTGACAGTTTTTTACATGTGAGCATGTCAACATTTGAAAAAGATGCACTTTAAACAAATACAGTTGATTGTGTGTCAATTATGTTTTTGAAAATTTTTTTCTCAGAAAGGCACTAAACTTTGCAGGTACATACTTATTATTTATATATAAAATAAACTTCATAGTATAAAATCATTTCTAGAATATGAAAAACATATTTTAGTTTGCATAGATTATGTAAATGTGGATGCAAATGTAAACATAATATGCTATTATTGTATTTCAATCAGTTAATCCTACATATCTTTGTAAAATTTGGCTAAGACATTATAGCAACTATATGTGGTCTGTTTCAGTGTACAGCATTTTAATATGGGTGAAAGAAGAGTAAAACAAACGCCTGAACACATGTTCTCTGCTGATGTGATAATCGCCTGTATCATCACTGAAGGCACAGATGTGGAGACAAGGTGATCATATGAAAAATAAGCAGACTGTGGCGGAGAAATTTCCACATTCAGTATTGACAGTACTTTTCTCTTTCACCCTCTGGGTGGAAAATACAATAATACAGTTGACCTTACATAAAAATTCATAGTCATCTACTAATCTTTACAGTTCTTTTTGCTTTAGAATTCTTTAGAGAAGAGTTATGTAACATCTATAAAATGAACCACTATATTCCATTTAAGGTTTTCTTCACACTGAAATTTAAATTTTGATTATGAAAATCAGAAGAGAAGGGAAACAATCAGGCATGTTACATATTCATTTAAGTTTTACTGAGTTAAGAGGCAAAAATAAAACTAAATTGGCTGCGGAAAAGCTTCTTAGTTTTGCCAGGAAGAAGAGACATACTGTACAGAATTTATAAAACTTGTATTTTAAATAGAATATCTGTCTATATCAAAGGAAGTAGTGTAACAACTTTGTCCACACTTCATATCAGGTCAGATAAAAAATGAAAAACAACCAAAATGTCCACTTAATACACAAAAGTGTTTATCATTTTTAAATTATGAAATGTTTTAATTGACATATGATTGTACATGTTCTTGAAGGAGCACAATCTCATTTTAATACATGAATACAATGTGTAATTATCAGATAAGAGTAATTGCCAAATCCATCATATTAAACATTTATCACATCTTTGGACAATAACATTTGAAATCCTCTTTACAACTCACTTTTCAATTAAAAAATTGATTATTGCTCACCACAGTTATCTTCCTGTGCTATAACATGTTACACATTATCCCTTCTGTCTCACTGTACTCATTCACCTTTGAACATTGATACATTGATACAAATAATATACACATATAGCAAATACTAATACATTATACGTGTATGTATACTCATTCACAAAACTCATGTTGAATGAAAGAACCTAAACATAAAGATAGTAGGTACTCTATGATTGCATTTAAATATATATATATATATATATATATTTAAATTTATTGAAAATAGAAATTCAAAGTCTTTACTTCTAGGACTACCAATGGATCACCTATCGATACACTCAAAATGTCCATCGACCCCACGAAATGCTATAGCTTTCTCCCACTACTGAGCCTTGTCTCATTGGTACTATCCAGAAGCTATGTGGAACTGTAGAGTACATGTGTAGGACATTTGCTCAAAGGGAGGTCACAAGTTTTGTGCCCCTTGTCACAATGATCTTAGATTCCTGTTGGGTGTGTTGTACCATTTAAATATTTTTAATAAACAGTATAAATGCTAATATTTTTGGAAATCATGAAAAGGGAGATTTAAAGTAAGAGATATATAGAATGATAAAGTATGTGAAGGAACCTAATGCCAAATAGATACATCATAGAATTTGGTTTTGGTGAAGATCACCATCTACAAAATTGTTGAATTTTATATGAATGTTTCATTCACTTCGTGTACTATAATAAACATAAGCTATTCCTCAATAAAATATTTTTTCAAATATGCAATCGTAATTTGGAAGTTTCAATATTTAAAAAATATCAGTGCTACATAAACATGTTTTGAAATAAGTGGAAACATTTAAATGGTGTTTTTCTTCATAACCATGTTTGCATTTTGATATTATTTAGTGAGCTTCTCTTGACTATGATGTATTAGAGGGTTATACTGAAAGAAGAGGAGTTGGTATATGCTTATAATTGTTGAAGAAATGTTGTAAAGATCCACTAAATACCTAAGAATATACCAGTAGTATTTGGTAAGATTTATCAGACCAATTATAAAGGTATAAGAACAATAACAAACTAGACTAAAATAAATATGCAAATCCTGAAAGTTTAGATTAAATTGTCTTAGAAAAAGAAAAAAAAATTGGACCATGTTCACTCCTAAATAATGGTAGCCAACCTTAAGGACAAATAATTAAACAGTCATATGTGAAGTCTATAAAAGCTAGTGTCATAGAAGTTGAGATAAGAAGAGTTGGCATGGAGAAGTGGGGAAAGTTAGTCAATAGATTCTATGATAGGCAATCTTATTTGTCAACTTGATTGATTTGAGAGATGCCTCTAAGATCCAGCATACATGCAGATGGATCAGAATTTGACCTTTGGTAATATATCTGGTCCATGGCCCTTTGCTCTCTCGGTGCCCAACTCTTTACATTCTGGCTGCATTGAGGTGAACAGTTTTCTTCCATCCTGATGAATGTGCCTTTTAAACAACCTACCATGAATTTTGAACTCTCTGAAACTATGAGACAAGTTAAGTCTTTTCTCTAAATTTTATATGCAAAACATTTTATCCTAGTGACAAAAAGCAGAATAATTAAGCTACTAAGCTCTAGCTAGACAAGAGAAAGATGTTCTAGCGTTCTCATGCAAAGTGGCTGTAGGTAACAACTATGTTCTATACATTTCTAAAAGCTAGAAGCAAGGATTTTGTGTATTTATACTACAAAGGGCCCTGATTTGCAATCTGCAAATTTGAAACATGACCTGCTACGCTATATATTTGTACAAAATTTATGTTTTAGATTTTAAAATGAGTGATAAAATAAACAAATGTATGTTTTCTTGATGATGAAGAAACACAAAAAAATCAATAAATGGACCTGAAAAGAGAATTCACGCCTAAATTAATACAACATGGTTGCGATGATTGAATTTAGGCAACTCTTTACAAATGAACTGCTTCCCTAACCCTAGCAAAGTACTTTTTTGAAGTAATAGTGATAGAAGAACCAAAAAATTTTAGTACCGAAAAATGGAAATTAAGAGCTTCACATTTCTGTTTAATAAATGTAATAATTTATCTATCTTATTCTCTTAGAACATCTTATTGAACTTTGGATACTTAAAATACATAAAAAGGAATAGTTTCATCAGAGACTATTGGTAAGTTGAGCGTCATTAACATTAAGGTGGATACTAATACATACTATAAAGACAAAGGCACTCCATTAAGGTGAATGAGTAATTTACAAAGCATACATTTGAAAGCAGACTTTTAACTTTGACTTATAAATGAACTTTATATAACTGTGTAAAGTACATCTAGAAAAAAATGGCAAAATTTAAATGTATTGTTTGTAAAATATAGTCAACGTGTTTCATAAAAATCAGTTTTCCAACAAATGTTTGAACATAAAAAAATTTGTTACTGCTATCTTAGAGAGCAAGCACTACATTCATGTTTTTCTATATGAACCATTTCCTCTCTGACAATTTAACTGTTGTCATGTAACTTTAAAATTAGTAGGACAAAAAGAAATATTTATTAAACTTAAATATTATGTCTTTATTATGAACTCCAATTAAACTTCCTCAATTTTATTTTTTTTCCTTTACTAAGATTATAAGTAATAATATATACATAGTTAAAAAAAACAATGAGGTTGAAATTCATGCACTTCTAAGTAAGTTTTGGTATGTCTCAAGATTCAATAAGTTAGATAAAAATAGACAGTAATCTGCATACTAAATTCAAAGACAGACGAAGAATAAAGACATGGTGTTAAAAATACATTTCTTCTTTGAAAAAGTAAACTAATTGAAAAAGAACACTTTTCTAAAATAATGGCAAAGTAAGTTTAAGATCAAATAGCTATTGAATAGAGCAGTTAACTGCAATACTTGACAAATTACCACGTGTTATGGTTTGAATCTTAATGTCCTTCCAAAGCCACATGTGGTCATGGGGCCAGGCTTCTAGAATTTGTGATCAGTTCATGGTCCAATGCTGGGATGATGGGTATGAGCAGGGTGAGTGTGACCTAATTGCAGTATAAGGGACAGAAATAGTCTCTTCGCACTCCTCCTTTTTTGATCTTGCTGTTTTTTCTATCTTCTGGTTTCCATGAACTGTTGCCCTCTGCCGTGAGCACCCTGCCTTGGACCCAGACCCTGCCTTACACCCAGCACAATTTGTGGAGGTTTCAGTAACATAGATAAATATAGACCTCCACAAACTGTGAGCTAAATAAACCCTTCCTTCCTTCATTTTGTCTCAGGAACAGAAGAAAAGTAACCAACACACAATGCGTGTCTTAGACACTAATGAACCTTCATATTAAATAAATTTGACATGTAAAAATTACATTTTTGTATTTCAAATATCACAGGACAGATTGGTAAGTTTTTGTGTTGTTGTTGTTGATGTTCTTTTTAAAATAATGTTTTCATCTTAGATTAATTTTTTCTTCCTGTCTTTTGTATTCATTATTAATAGCTTTTTAAAAGCCTCTGTGTCAAATTAACCTGCAGGCACAGTTTGAGGAGAGAGATGAAAGGGCTGACAGCTCACTATTCCATACGTGTATATATAGACTTGGTTTATGACATCATCAAACAGGAAATAACTAAAGCAATTTTCAAGTCTGAAAATGACAGAAAATTTCAAGTGAGGTAAATTGCCTTCATAGTCTATGAAAGGTATTAAGAGAGAATACTGCTCTGGCAGATACAATTTATAGCCTTTCATTTTCTGCCATAAGAAAACTTCATATATCATTCATCCCAAAGAAGAAGAGTTCACTGGAATCACATTATAATGTCGGTTCTGAATTATGATTAAAAACACTAAGTTCTATCTGGGAAGCATACTTGGGTACCCAGATTCAATAGGCCTTGTATCAGGAGAGCAGGTGAAATGTCACAGTGTTTCACAGTAGCAGATCACATAAGTGACAGAGAAATACACAGGTCTTATACACGTGTTACTTAGCAGACATCCTGAAGCATGCTTCATTATAATTCTCTAAGTAAAATAAAATAGTTCAAGTGGTTTTATCTTTTTTTTTTTGTATCAGCATGTTCTCAAAGAAAGAAAGATATACAACTATTCAATAATTTCTATCAAAAACAATATGATAAAGAACTGGTCTTAGAAGTAAAGCCAGAGTGTTTACCAATACATATCTGGAAAATTTTTGTAATCCAACAATGGTTTCTCATTATCAGCTTTTTTTTCTCTCAATAAAATTTTACAAATAAATGACAAGAGTCATTCAAAGAACTTAGAATTCCATTGCTGTTACAGGGTAACCTCACAATGCTTGTCTAGGGTCAGACATCTTTAAAAATTAAATGGAAGAATTTTCTAACAAAATAAATAGGTATATTCATTATTTTCTTGCTATTCTATGCCAAATCAGAATAAACCTGTGTTAGTAAGATTTTCATTTCTGTAACAAATACTCTGGATAGTTGATTTAAAAATAAAATAATTTCAATTCAGCTCAGAGATGGAGGTTTAAGCCTATCATCATTTGGCCCTGTATATTTGAGGTCTTTCATGAAACAATATAGGCTGACAGCAGTGCAACGTGATACAAAACCTTATCTTCATGGACAGCAAGCAAAAGAGAGAAAAAGGAAGCTTTGGGGCTCCACTATCATGTTCAAGGGTGAACCCAAAATGACATATATTCCAGTAAATAGGCTCCCTTCTCCAAAAGCCTCACGCCGCAGAGTAAGTCTTTAACACATAGGACTCAGAGAGACAACCAAGAGCTAAACTACAGAGGAATTTAATCCTTCACAACTAGCCTATCAGCAGTGAAACTGGTAGCTTATCTTACATTTGTGATTATATAACTAAATTTAGGTATTTCTTCTTTTTATTTGCTCCTCCTTGTGTCTTCCTTGTGTCTTAGTCCCTTTTTATTACACCAGACGAATGATGCTTATGTATGAATAATTGGTGAAAACACAGTATAAAATATTACTATCTAACAGTTTTTGATTGGAGCTAATGAACATTTACTATAATTAGTAATATGACTAAAGGGTACTAATCTTAAATATTTTCACATGCACACATGGGAGCAATAAATAGAAAAAAAAAGAAGTCAAAAATTATTTCAGGATCACAGATGGTTTTTTCTCCCTGCATCCTACTCAGTACTCACCTTTCCCCAAAGATTAATTAATGGTTTGGCTTCTGTTAAAATTGTTCAATATTGTCTGCCTTGAAGTTCATATTTACTGAATATAAGTGAATGCAATTTTCACTGCTGGAACACAAGATCTGGAACACACAATTTAAAAGAAGAGAGGTTACTTACGGTCATGATTCAGGGGATTCAGTCCCTGGTTATCTGGTCTCAAGGAAGAAACATCACGGTGGATGGGAATGATGAGAAAATCTGCTCACCTCATGGCGGCCAGGAAGCACAGAGAGAAGAGAGTAGCTAGGGAGGGAGGTACACACTCCAACACTGAGTGACACATCTCTATCTACCAGGCCCCACATCCTAACAGCATATTTATCTATGAATTCATCAGTGGTCTGTGAGTCAATCCACTACCATGTATATTCCTTTTATGACCCAATCATTTTCCAAACATCCCACCTTTGAATGCATGAGACTTTGGGGGATATTTTATATCTAAACCATAAGGGTAATTTCTGTGATAATATTATTTTATAAAATTCTCTGATATCCATCCATTGCAATGTACATAAAACCAATTTTATCAGAATATGTCAGAGTACATTTGAATATTCTGTTCATGTGAATTAACAAACTTTATTTTCATAGACAGTTCAGACTCAGAATATTAAACAAGTAGTACATAGTAGATTTCCTTTATATTCCCTAGTCCCTTTTCCCTCACAGTTTGTCCTGTTACTACCCAGTACTGATGTACAGATAGTGTGTTTGTTTTAATTACATATATACATATATTCTAAATCCTATAGTGTACATTAGGATAGTTTTTATGTAGTATAGTCTTATGCAAACAAAGATAGGATTAACAACTGCATCCTCCAGCTAAATGTAATCCACTACTTAGTTTTCTTCTCTCTCTAGGTTTATCTTTTGCAGAATAGCATATACTTGGGGTCACACAGACTTTTTAGACTTTTCTTAGCAGTATGTATGTAAGTTTACTCAGGACTTCCTACAGCTTGATGTCACAGCACAGTTCATCTATTTTGGAAACATATTTCATTACATGGATTTATCTTAGTGCATTTACTCATTCGCACTGTGAAAGACATACAGGTTGCTTCCACCTTTGGCAGTTTTTAAAGCTGCTGTAAACATTCATGTGAATATTTTTGTGGAAACATAAATTCCAACACATTTAGTTAAATGTCTACGATTGGATGGTTGGATCATATGATAAAAAATTGTTTAGCTTGCAAGGAACTGACAAACTGCCTGCCAAAGTAACAGCATCATGTTGTGTTTATACCAGAGATGAATGAGACAGCATGTTACTCCAAAAGCTCACCAATAGTTAGTATTTTCAGTTCCTCTGGATTGTAGCCAATGAAATTATCACACAACAGTATCACACTGTTATTAACTCTTAATTTCTAAGTGACATGCGATATAGGTGCCATTCAAGTGATTGTATTCCATCAGTGTATCATTTTTATGCTATTTCTGTTTATATTTTTTTTCCATTTTACTGTGTTTCTTCAGTTTGGATTCAGTTCCTATATAAAACCTATATGCTGCAAACATTTTCTTCAAGTGTTTGCTTCTATTATCATATTTCTAAGGCTACACTTAGCAGACTGTTTTAAGTAAAATCTAACCAATCAATATTTATAGAATTTGATTTTTATGACTTTAAAAACTGCACTTTTTTCATATCAATTTCTACAAATGTTCTAATTTTGTGATACACATTCAGGCAAACATCAAGTTAATTTTGGTGAAAAAATGTATGATCAGTGTCTAGATGCACTTCTTGTTAAAATTTTAAGTGCTTCCACTGATATTATTTGAACAGACATTCTCTTCTACATTGAACTGCAGTTTCTGATTTTCAAAGAAAACTTAAAAATATTTGAATTAGCATCTTTTAGAATCCTTCTGTCCTGTCTATTCATTTATTTATCTGCTATTCATCCTTATCACTATACTAATATTGAATATTGTGGCTTATAGTAAATGTTAAACTTAGGTAGTAACCTTTCTCTATCTTTGTTCTTCAGTATTGTGTTTATTTTCTTGACTATTCTGACTCTTGTTTTTCCATGTAACTTTTAGAGTGGGTTTCTTGTATGCACACCATAACTTTCTAAGATTTAGTTAATATGGCATCAAATATATAGAATAATATTTGAAAACCAGTAAATTATTTAATCTTCATGTTAAACAATGTAAAAGCAAATAGCCATGTTTTCTTCTATTATTTATTTTCTAGTACCCTCAATTTCCTTTTGTAGAACTGACTTACTTAACTATATAATTTCCCAACTCCTTGAAGAGATCTTAAAAATACTTATAAGGCAGTTCTACAACCAACCAGCAAATTTCTTCAGTTTTCATGGATCTAAGCAACTATTTATTGCCTTTATTGTGCAAACTTTTTGAGAAACAGAATTGTATGTTCATTTTTTCAATTTATCTATTTTTGCTTTATTTAAATTAAAAAAGCAAAAATGATGATACAGAATTTCAAGACAACATAATAGGAGGTTAACAATGATTAGTATTTTTATCTCCAAATTAGTTGCTCAGATTACAAGTTTTAGGCATGAAAAAATGATCAAACAAGGAAGCCACAAAGTGTTCTTTTTGATGAACTAGCAGAGATTAGTAGAATAATTATCTACCATATATATACGTCACTTCCCTTCCTTCTTTACTCTTTTCTCTCATTCCAGTTGTTCTTTCTGTTTGAGAAGTTTCTTTCCCTTTCCCTTTCACAATATCTATTGTATATTTTGGATGTTATTTACTCTTTCAATTTTTTACACTAGGGTGACAATGTTACGTTCACACATTTGAGTCTGATTTATTTCACTTATGAATATATTCTCAAGTTGCATCCATTTAACTATGAAAGACTCTAGTTTATCCTTCTTTATAGCTGTGAAGTACTGCATTGTATACAAACACCACATTTCTCTACTTAAGTTTATGTTTTTTTGTTGGCATAGTTTGTCCATAGAAGTTTTTTGTTTGTTTGTTTGTTTTTTTTTTTTTTTTTTTTAGACCAGGGATCGAACTCACAGCCTCACGCCTGCCAGACAGGCTCTTAAGCCATTGAACCCAACTCCCGGTCCCATCAATAGAAGTTTAATATAGCTCTCATTTTTGTTCATTACAGGCATGGCGCTTTATATTTGTTCTGTGCTTCTTTTTCATTCATCTGTTGTCTTTCAAATTTTCTGTTCCTACCCCAAAACTTCATTAAAAGGCTTCTAGATGTAATAACCAAATTCAGTAACGTAGCTGGATACAAAGTCTACACTAAAAATCAATAACATTCCTCTACAAAAACAACAAACTCACTGAGAAATAAGGGAAACCACACCCTTCACAATAGCACCCAAATAAATGAAATACTTAGGAATCAATCTAACAAAGGAAATAAAAGATCTATGCACTAAAATTTACAGTACTCTGAAGAAAGAAATTGAAGAGGATTTCAGAAAATGGAAATACATTCCTTGTTCATGGATAAGAAGACCAAACATTGTGAAAATGGCCATTCTCCCAAAATTGTTACACAGATTTAATACAATTCCAGTCAAAATGCCATTAGCATACCTCACAGATCTAACGAAATCATTCCTAAAATTCATCCAGAATAAGAAGAGATTTAGAACAGCAAAGGCAATTCTGGGCAAAAAAGGCAAGGCAGGAGGCATCACAATCCCTGATTTGAAATTATACTACAAATTCACTGTGATAAAATCAGCATGGTACTGTAATAAAAACAGATCTGAAGATCAATAGAATAGATTAGAAAATACAGCCACAACTACCAACACACTCAGCCACCTCATCTTCAACAAAAGGGCCAAACATGTTCACTAGAAGGATAGCCTCTTTAATAAGTGGTACTGGAAAACTGGCTTTCCATATGCTGAAAACTAAAACAAGACCCAATTCTATCACCATGTACTAAACTAAGGTAAAAATGGATCAAAGATGTAGCTACTAAAACAGAAACACTAAATCTGCTAGAAGACAAAGTAGGTAGAAATCTTGAAGACAAAGGGGTAGGCAGAGACTTCATGAACAAAAATTGAACTGCAAGGGAAATACTTCCCTGAGTCAACAACTGGGTTCTCATTTTATTAAAATGTTTTTGCATGTTGAAATAAGTCTCCAACAGAGTGAAAAGAAAGCCCACATATTGGGAAAAGATCTTAGTCAAATGTCCCTTGGACAAAGGACTTCTATCCAGAACATATAAAGAATTTTAAAAAAATCTGGCCCCCAAAATTCAAAGACCCAATCCAAAAATGGGCATCTGAGATGAATACACATTTCTCAGAGGAAGAAATACAAATGGCAAATAAATATATAAAAGATGTTCAGTATCATTGGTCATTACAGAAATAGAAATTAAACAACACTGAGATTCTATCTCACTCCATAAACAATGTCCAAGATCAAGAAATCAATCTCAATTCAGAAAGAATGGACAAGATCAATATATCAACCAATAACAAATACTGGAGGGGCTGTGGGGAAAAAGAAACACTTTTGCACTTTTGGTGGGAGTGTATACTGGTGCAACCACTGTGGAAATCAGTGTGGAGTTTCCTCAAAAAGCTAATATTAGAGGTTGCATTTGACCCAGCTAACCCACTTCTGGGCATTTTCGTAGAAGAACTGAAAACATCATACCACAGTGATATATGTGCACCCATGTTTATAGCAGCATAATTTGTAATAGTCAAATCTTGGAAACAACCCAAATGCCCATCAATCAAGGAATGGTTAAAATAAAAGATATGGTATTTTTATACAATGGAGTACTACTCAGCTATAAAAATGATTCCATAGAGACTTTAATAGGTAAATGGATGCAACTTGAGACCATACTCATAAGTGAAATACATCAAACTCACATGTGTAAATAACACATCATCTCCTTAGTGTAAAAAACTGAGGCAGCAAAAAGATCCAAAATCTACAATAAATTTTGTGTAAGGGTAAGACTACTCAAAGGGTAAAAGTAACTGGAATAGGGGAAAGGAGGAAAGAAGGAAGGTAAAAGGAAAAAGACATGAATTTTTATGTATATACATAAGATAGCTAAGATGAGTGTACTACTAATTCTATAAGTTCTTGGAAAAGAACAGTTAATACTCACGCTTAGATCAATTTTGCATGTTTATATCTGGTAATCTAAACACCTGTTTCAAAGATAACAATATGGAATATAACAACCATTGTTCAATTACTAAAACACTTTTTCTGTTTCTAATATGGTTTTCTTCAGTTTCAGTGTATCTTAATATAATTTTTATTGGTGAGTTATCTTTCTTTATGCTGTCTGTATGTGTCATTTGAGTTCTCTAATTAATTTTGGAAAATGTACATAATTTTTAAATGTATTTTTATGCTATATATTCACATAGTTTCCATTTTCTTTAAGAATGTCTTTATTATATTTATCAAACACTCAAGGTTGGGGATATAACAGTGTCAAAGTGCACCTGCCTGGCAAGAGTGAGGTCTTAAGTTCGATTCCTGGTACCAAAGAAAAAAAATCATCATGTATTTTAATTTAATAAAGGTATTTTCAAATATACATATTTTGTTTTTCTTTATAAATTACTTAGAGTCTACTGCATCATTGATATTTGGCTAATTTTAACTCTTCTTTTTGTGATTATATTTTACGTTAATTCTTCCAAGATAGAGGATACACTTGGTGTGATTTGAAGCTTGGAAATTTGTAAGAAATTGTTTCAACATCCAGCAAATTCTGCTCTGGTTAAAGATCCAAATATATGTGAAAAATTGTATGTATTTTCCCATAATTGGATCACCAGTCTAATTTTAATTAAGTTCTACTAACTGTGTTTATCATTATTCTATATAATTATACCCAGACTATCTAGATGTAGTTTTTGATACAAATAACTTGGAAATGTTATCTTTTTTCATAATAATAATCAATTTATTTTTTTATATATGGTACCATTATATTTACGTCAAATATTTTAATGCTATACTGTACAGAAAAGTAACCTTTTTATATTTGTCTATAAAATTACTCTTTTATCACTTATTATTTAATACATCTTAATTTTTAGTAATGCATCTTATATTAGGATTCACTCTGTAATTATAGGATTAAATAAATAATATTTAAAATTATTCTCTAGCATATTACACAATGCTTTTTCTGAAACTTTATATTCACTTTAAACACATTTTTCTGTAAGATGAAAGAAATTATCTTTCCCCCATTTATTTTACTCCAACATTGTCTCTTATTTGGTGACTATTACTAAGCTATTGTAACCCATTCTGTAGCCTGATAATTTATGTGTCTCTCATTGGCAAACGTGCCGTTCTCTTTCAAAAAAACAAGAAAATTCTTATCCAGTAATGAAATCTGCTTTGAATGCTCAGAATCTTTTATGAGTTTACATCTGATTTTAAATCTTTTTGTTTCAGGCATTTGTGACATAAACATTTTATCTGTCTGCACATATCCAGCGTGCAATGGTAAAACAGGAAGAGGTAAACTGCAAGCAGTCTTTCATTTGAAAAGAAAAAGATTGTGGAACACGTGGTAGTCGTTATGTGTAATGGTGAAAGCAGACTCTGTGACCCATGGATATGTATGGCCAGATCTTTCCAGATTTGCCTTGAGAAACATTTATAGAGCAGACATCAGTATGTCTGCAGATAGTCACTTTGGATATATCTTTCACGGTTAGGAAGAGTTTCTAAGATGCTCTTTCATTTTAATCATTCTATTTAACAAAATTTTAAGAAGACAGATGGTAAAGTATATCCATGACCTTATTCTGAAATACTTTCTTAGTCTGTTTCCTACTGGGAAACAGAAAGATGGCAGGCTAAATATTCTTGTGTTCACAAAGATTTGTTTTCTTTTAAACAAGTCTGATTGCATGTTTTTCTCTAATATTCACTCTAAAATGAACTTTACGACTTTTCTTTATACTTATTTTTCCATATTTCCAAGTATGCCATGTAATAAATTTGAAAATATGTATATTCCTAAGATGTAATTATAGATAAATTAGATGTATCAGACTTCCTTGAGACCAGGTCTGCAAACTTTTTAGACAAATTTCATCCAAGATAAGATCCGATAGACAACATCTTCGTGATTCTTAAACTACCATTACAAGTCACAGATACAGAGTACTCTATAAAAACAACTCAAAACTTATTTCATGTACTTTAGGCTAACATGAGGACACATGATAAACTGGCACAGGAGAAACTAAAAGTAGATAATATTGAAATGTGCCATGAAATCACTTGTTTTTATTTATTTTTACATAGGATAGGCACAAGTAGATTTAGTTGAAATGTGTCATCTAATAAATAGTTATTCCCTTTTGTCCTTGAGATTTGTTCATTTGTTTTAACATTTTTTCATGATCTTAAATACATCGATATTTTCTTCTGTTGTGTTTTTTAAAATTTTCTATTTACTTCCTAATTATTCTTTATTTCCTTCTTATTATTTTACAAATTTTGGTAAATCATCAAAGATTATGACAAGAATCTTTGACTTATTTCACTGTATCTTCCATCTGTTATTTATCAACTTCTCAAGTAGTTGGATCTTGTAACAGTAATTCCAACAATGTAAGACCCTTCATCAAAGTATGAACATCCTAGCAGTAATGTTACAGTTGTCCTGTATGTTAATAAAATAATCTTAAGACCACTAAAATATCACTTCAAAGATCATTTTAAAGCTAGCAGCTATTTTAAAATATACACATATTTCATTTTTTCATGTTCTTCATCCACTTCCTTTATTCAGTAATTTCATGTGGTCTACTTCTGCAAAAACATGAAAAAGCTGCCTTACTTCTTTAATAAGGAGAAATGACCAAATCAAAAAAAGTATATTTTTTAACACATCACTAGCCAGAAGTACGTGTATCTACATGATACTTCAAAATATAACAGCTTGTAAGCTAGAATCACCCATTTTCCCACAAACAACTTTAATATTATGGAATCAACAACAAAACACTAACTTTGAATTAGTAATGAGCTGTAGCTCCACAACCCTCTGAATATAACAAACTATTCCATACTATCCTTGTTAAAAAAATTTATTATTTTGGCTCATTTCTTTGTGTTTTAATTTTATATTATTAGTTTGTATTTTGTAGTTTATAAATTTACATTTAACAAGGAAGTAGGTGCTTGTCCATAACACAGTTTGATTCTTTTCTGCTCCCTTTTTCATCCCTATTCTCCTCCCTGCATCCATCTCTAAATCTCCTTTCTCCATTTTCTTCACTGTTACTAATTTTGTTTTTAGCTTATATTTATGAATTATAATGCTTTCATTCATTGTGGATATGTGCTACATGCACATAACATTTAATTTATTTTTATTTTGCCTTCCCTTCATCTCTCCCCTTGTCCTCACTCTTTTAGACCGCTTCATGAATGCAGTAGGACTATCTTTCTGTTTTCTTCTATCCAACCTTTATTTTGCTCTTTATTTACATTTCACCTTACTCAAATGAGAGATATCATGTGGCCTTTAAGCTTGTTGATCTGATTTATTCACTTAGCATTATGTTTTCCAGGCATATCCATTTTCGTACAAGTGTCTCAAATTTATCCTTCTTTTTAAAAGAGCAATTTTCCATTGAGTATAGGTACCACACTGATTATGGTGAAGAAGAAACCCTTCTACATTGTTTGGGGGAATGTAAACTAGTACAACTATTATGGAAACAAGTACAGAAATTTCTCAAGGAACTAAAACTAAAACTTCCATTTAACCTAACTATAACCCTTCTGGGTATCTTCTCAAAGAGTGAAAGACATCATATGACAATGACATATACAAAACAATGTTTATAGCAGCACAATTCATAATAGGTAGATCCTGAAAGCAGACTATATGTCTATCAACTAATGAATGAGTGAATAAAATAGTCTTCAGAGACTTCTACTACTATACCTCAAAGTGATTATCATCAGGGAAATCTGTGCATACAAAAATTGTTTGCAATAATTTGCTATTAGTCCCTAAAATAAAATGATATAAGTATGGTATAAATGCATTTCTTGTACAAGTTTTGTCCCTGGATTGAAAGGGACAGCTTTATCTCACAGAAATCTTAGGTACCTGTTTTTTTTTTAATATCTATTCTTCATCATTCCTACCTATGAACATTGTATCAGTGATCCAAAATGAAAATTGTTCCCTCAGTCTATCATATGACACAGGTGTTGGCTTCCTCTTTCAGAAAATTGGCCCCAGTCCACTGATCAATAATACTGTTTACTGAGACTCAGACCCCCGGTATGTTGCTTTAAAGGAAGTTTAGAAATGGAGTATTAATGAGAAAAAGAACTAATAAAAAGATACTGTTCCAAAAAGACTAGTTTTTACTGCAGTACATCTTTTGTTATAAAAATTGAGTATTCCTACACAGTTCAAGTGATAGCAACACATGTTAACAACCAGGAGATTGTAGACGTACACAAAACCCTGAGTGGAAATTCACTCGTGTGTGGTGCAATATGGTAACCACTAAATTCTTTTGACTTTTATGCACTTGGAACATGGTTAGAGTGAAAGATAAGTTCCCTTTTTATTTGACTTAAGTAAAATTTAAATAACCTCGTGTGGACAGTAGATACCATATTAGACGCTAAATTCAGATTTTTTCAGTAAAGGGACAAGGATGTGAGTAAACCTCCGCTGAAAAGTTAAAATATCTGCAAACTACTTTAACTGCAAGAAAGAAAATAATTTTAATTTAAACTGAGATATGTTCAAATCAATAATTTGCCTTACATATTTTTATTTTTCAAAGTGTTACAATTTTTGTAATTGAAAATGATCATCAATAGCTTTATAGAATATTATGTCAATCAATATGAGACAAGAGTCAGAAAACTGTTAGAAAAACAGATATTTTAGCTTTTTTGTTTCATTTTGTTTTGGTGTATTTTTGCTTTTAGGCAGAACTTTAACCCAGGTTTTTGGCGAGTAAGAACATGTCCCCAAACACCCTTCCACCTCCTCCTCTGCACTGTAAGATTCTTATATAAATCTGCTGCAGAGGTGACCTGCAAAGCTATAACTTCCTGAAATGAGCCCTCAGAGTCTTGCTCAGGATCTGGAGCCCACAGTGAAAGATTATTGATGTTTTCAGCAGAAAAGCTGTCAATTAGATGTACAGTTTGCCTTAACAGCTCTAGGGTATAACCTGAACTCTTCTGAGAATTTACAGGATCTCCTTTGCAGCCACAGGGCCGTACACACAACTCTCCATTTCCTATAGCAGATCCAGATGTTCATATTATTTGGAAGTGTGCCACAAACTGGATTATGAATTGCATTCATCTTTGCCTTTTAGCACTTTGGAGTTTAAGTCTAAATACTTATTTTTGGAACTTTTTTTTTTTTTTTAGTTTTACTGACTATAAAATGGTACATAATCAATGTGAATAATTTAGAATGTATGAAAAGTATTAACTAAATCGCAGTTCTTTGTAATTCTAACAGCATAGTGATAATGATAGTCACCATGTTTTCTCTAAGTTTAGGAAGTTGCTATTTTCATTGTTAGATTTTTTTCTAAAAGAATCACGCAGAAAGTGTTTTCTTCAGTCGTCTCTGCTCCTCATTTCTCATTCACGCCTCCCAATGCACTGCCATCTGGCTCCCCTCCTGCTAATCTATGGTAGCTTTTGTTGCCAAGGTCAACAATGTTTTTTGTCACTAATTTGAATGGACACTATTCAGTCTTTATCTTACTTGGGTTCTCTGCAATAATTCAGAATCATGCCCTGACACCTAAGGAAGCTTATCAGAGCTGCTGAGTCAGATTGCTTCCAAATCACTGCTTAAGCCTTGAAGACTAAACCCAGTCAACTTTTTGTGCCAAACAAGAATTAGGATTCAGCCTACTTTGCTTCACTTGATAGTTTGCCTCGAAAATTCAAAAGAAGAGCAAGGATATTTGTGTTCAATTCTTAAAAAGAAGCCATCTGTAACTTGTTTGCCGCTTACCGCTCTCCTGGCAATCATGTTTCCTAGGACATGAGACTCTAAAAGGAACAAGGTCAACCAGTACAGGATGGATACAAAGCTGAGATCTGAATTCTGCAATTTCAGTCCCCCAGATCACTGGTTACTGCAGCATCAAACACGTATCTTTAGGCCTGTGAACCAGAGACGTTCAGGAAAAGTGATATAGAAATGACACATTTTAAGCTTTAAAGCTAGAAAAATTGATGCCAGTTTTTGTCCATGGGAGGAAGCCTGATGAAGGTTGAAGCCAACACAAAGACAGAAAACCAGACAAAACAGAATAAGCAAGAAGCAACTAGTTTGAGCCCTGGAAACTAGCTAGTTCTTAGGCTTTGTGTTTTGTGAATGAGGAAATTATGTTTCATCTCTCTTTCTTACTCACATTCCTATTACTGAAGCGCAATACCTGACACCTACACCTTAAAAGAGCACAGGTTTATTTGGCTCCCGATTCCAGAGGTCTTAGTGCGTTCATGGTCTGATAGCACCAAGGTCAAAAGAGTCTAGCAAAAGAAAGCTGCTCACATTATGATGGCCAGGAATTAGAGCGTGAAGGGAGGAGACAGAGAGGGAGCTATAGCTTTCTAAGTCACCCACGATGAACAGCAAATAACCAAGTCCCACTTCCCAGTGCACACTCAGCTACTGACCTCCATAGTGAACTAACGCATTGGAAGGTATCACCCCATGAACCACATCCAATGACCTTCCAAGAGTCCCACCTCTGAACATATGAGGCTTCTGGTAGACACCTCAACTAAAACATCATTCTCTGCCTCTCTCTGTCTCTCTGTCTCTCTCTCTCTCTCTCTGTCTCTCTCTCTCTCTCTCTGTCTCTCTCTCTGTCTCTCTCTCTGTCTCCCTTTCTCTGCTTTTTCCCTCCCCCACGTATCAGTCAAGTGACTTTAGTAAAAACATCCTGCCCTATAATTCCTCGATACTTTTCCTGATGATTACATTGTATGATTTCACATGGGCAAACTACACTTCTCTCCTTTGGCCATAATGCCTGCATCTCCTCTGGAAATTCCAAGCCATTTTCACAACAATCATGAGGCTATATTCATTTTAGATTTCTGTCTTCCCTGCCTTTCCTTCCATTTGGAAAAACGGGTCTATCATTTGAAGCGTTTTAACTATTGCAATCTGTTCAACCTGGCTAACATTGGAATTGCTAAGAAGACTCATGAATTCATAAATGGATTAATCACACTCAAGACTTTCTGATTCCTATGTTCAGAATGGAGTTGAAGAATTTGCATTTTTAAAGGTTGAAAGAGTTTTGATGCTTGTGACTTGGTTAGCATAATTTAAAAACCACTATTATGGAATATCATTCTTCATAATTTTATTTTAAAACATTCCTGAATGTTTGATAGCCTTTTTTTCTGCCTCTTTATAATGACCCTCAAGAGATTTTAAATTTCTAGCTATTTTTTTATTTTATTCACACTATATATGAACAAATAATCATTGTTGTATTTCTCTCTAAAGTCACTTATCTTTTTTGACTTCTGTTTGCAAACTATATTATATGAGTAGATGAATTGAGGAAAATTCTTCCATCATAGGCTCACTTTAAAGCATCTTAAATTTGATTTTAACTGCTGCATAATGTTATATGTTTTAAAGACATGCCATAAGTTAATCATGATCTTTTCAGTTAATATTTGGTTGTTTATATTTCTTGTAATTATAAAACATTCAATAAACATACTGTACACTTTGGTAAACATATTAAAGTATCTCAAAGGATGAATTACAGAGAAAGAAATGTCTTGATCAAGTGATATTAGCATTTTAAGAAATGCTATATTACATAATATGTTGTGCAAACATTATACCAATTTGTATTTCTACCATCATTTTCATAAATATCTTGAAAAAATGGGTAAGATAGACAGAATATTTAGGATATGAATTATAAAAATGGTCCTATATTTAAGTGTCTGGTTATGGGTATTTGCTTCCTCACTAGTTTGTAAATTAGTTTTATTTTTCTTTGTTATTTAAATATTTGTACATAATAAACACACAATTTTTTATCATTTATTTTAGAAACACTATTTCCTTTTAATGTTAATAAAATATTTTTTCAGTCTTCATGTTTCTCTGTGTGTGTGTGTGTCTGTGTATGTGTGTGCATGCGTGTGTATACGTATAACAGATAGATGATCGATTTGGGTGGTAGTTATTTCCTATTGCTCAAATTTAAAATTTTCCTGTGGAGAGACCTCAACATGAACAATATTCCATGCATCCTGTCCAACTCCCTTGCTTCCTCCTTGTTAGGCAAGCAGCAACATTTTAACCAGTAGACCAATTAACAAGCAGTAACTGAGCAGAATATAGATTTCTTTCTATATTCCCTTGTCTGAAGTCTGTCTAGCTGAACAAAGTTATATCCTGAGTTGATCTTTTTGCCATTAGAAAAAATTGAGGGCAAACTCTGCTACAACCAATGATTTTCTATCTTTTCTTGACAAGGTAATTTTCTTTAATTCAGTGTGGTATATTTGTAGTCACAATTTTGCCTTAATCTTAAGTGAAATTTTTCACTAAGGAAGGAATTATCTTGATACACATCCTTCATTTTTTTCTGTTTTCATGTAATCTGAGCCTCCAAATCCCCAAAATTTTAATGACTCAATTAAAATATTTACATTATTTCTTATGTAATTATTGCAATGTAGAAAGTAATTACATAAAGTACATGTACACTTCTATGCAACATAAATTAGCTGCCGAGCATACTGGTACATGCCTGTAATCACAGAACTTGGGGAACTGAGGTAGAAAGATCACCTTAAGTTTGAGCCCATCCAGGACTACGTAACTGAGTTCAAGGCCACGCTGAACTACACAGTGAGGCCATATCTCAAAAATAGAGGAGACATTAAGAATTTTCAACTGTATACAGGGAATTTGATCTATAGTGTTCAATTATTTTGTTACTATAATTGCTATGATTTGAAAATGATTTTGGAAATAGTGATGTAGGATTACTCATAATGGATCCTTAAAGTATAACTCATAATCTGAAGTGATTATAAAATTTGCGAACTAGTTGATTAAAGTTTGATTATATTTTTGCCATCTCATGATTTAAGTATTATGATGTACAGAGATAGAAAAAAAGAGCATAATAGTTTTTAAAACCAAAAGGATAATTGCAAAATAGGAAAACAAATTTATAACAGCTATTTGTTGTAGCTCTAGAATCACAAATCCTTGTAACGTCAAACTGATATTTTCTGTCCATGATTTATTAAGAGTCTGCGTACTATGGATGCCAAAGATAAAAAATTAGGGTTTTTTAGCTATTTATATTTATACATATATATAATTTAATAATGTAAGAAGACATAAAGACAGATCAGCAAATATGACTGAATATAAAGTCATCATATCATATTTGGGTTTGATGTGTTTATTAATATTGACCCTGTGAATATCAGCAATGAGCAAATATTATAATATGTATTTTGTATACCATTTCTGAGACCAAGGACATTAAGATCAATTTGTCTCAAGCCAGGAACATTAAGATCAAGAAATTTTGGCAGAACTACTCACAATCTCATACTGCATAAATATGCACATGTATGTAGGCTTGTATATATAATACATATACCGGATCTATATAGATATGCACACATGAATATATGTGTGTATGTATAAATCTATATCCTGTGAGATCCTAAGAATATCTGGCAAGTGTAAATTGAATTTGGTAGTAATGTGACAACATTAATTAACTAAAAATGAGTGTAAATGAATATCAACTTACTTTAAGCAGAAAATCACATTAGATTAAAAGACACTAGAGATAGATAAGAAAAGACAGATGGGTGATTAGGAAGAGTCATCCTGAAGAAATAAAGAAGGATAATTCCTTCATAGATAAATGCACCAAAACACAAACGTTATAAAATAATACAAAATTTAACTAACCTCTAGAAGAGTATAACTTTCTGAAGATAAACTTTTAATTTAAAAAGATATTTCCTTTTATTCACAATTCTCTACTTGCCTATATCTTGATTCTTGTTCATGTAAGAAAACACTGCCAAGCAGCTGTTCTTTAATTTGAAGTTCATGGCTCTAGGGTTCAATATATGCACTCTAAGATGTAACTATTAAACGCGCTTGCACCTGTGAAAGCTAGAAAATTTCACCCAAACTTGCCAAGTTTGTATGTGAAAAAGCCAGCATTTATACAGTCCAAAAGTATATCAGATTGTGCTTTACACCTAATACATAAGAGCAACCTATTTAAAAGAGTTTTATCCCTCCACCAATAACTTTTAAAGAAAAAAACTTTTCTATGCATTTTTGTAAAACTAAATTTTTTGCAAGAATACTACGCGTGTATAAAATTTTAAAGTGCTTAATAGTTCTCAATAGACATTTATAAAAGTAAATGTAGTACTATGGATAATTAAGTTTTTAAGTCTCAGGAGACTAACATGGAGAATTTATCATAAATGATGGATTTTCTTAAGATCTGTATTTACTATCAAAAGTCTGAAATCTATTTTTCCTGCTATAATAAAATACATGACACTGAAATATGTATTGAAAAAAACCTCAGAACATTATATTTTCATTGTTCTGAAGCTGGGAAGGTTTTAGGCCAAGGAGCTGTCTCTTCAGGAGTTGTTCTCTGTTTTAAAATGTGTCCTTGTTGCGTACTTCGTGGGTGTACCAGGAAGTGTCCTACTAGAAAAAACAGTTATAGCACAAGGTATGCAAATGTGTAAAAAACTGCAAGACTGGTTTGCTAAGGTTGGTCACAGAGTCAGATGGGGAAGAGTGCAGAGGGTATCTGCATGCTGGAGACTGAAGGTTTTAGTCCAAGGTCTGGAGTTCACCACAGCGTCCCGTGCAAGTACTTATTAGGAAGCCGATGGGTCTGTGACTGAAGGTTGAGAGTCTATGTTGGAAGACCAAAGGATCCAAGGTGGAATCTAAAGAAACCAGGAGATGACGTCCAAGGTGATGGCAAAGACTGGAGCTCCTCAAAAGAACAGAAGCTGATCCTTTCTTCCTCATTTGCCCTTTGTACCCTCCAGAGGAGGAGCTGCTGTAAGGTGAGTCCTCTACATTCTAGGGTGTAGAATTGCTGAGCTATTTATTTAAGCTTCTAAACTTCTCAAGTTGATACAATCCATTAACCATTGCAATGGCGGAGACGTACTCTGTTCTCACAAAGAATAAGGGATAGGACAAAGAAAATGGGCAATCTCCTTATCAAATCAAATCCTTTTATAAAGCTACCTAGTCTTATTAATGATACAAGAGCTTTCATAGCTCAATCACCTAGCAAAGGCTCCACTCATAAAACCTTTTCATTGGTAGCCAAGTTCAGCATGAATTTTGGAGGGGACTCTATCATTCAAACTACAGGATCCTGCCTCTGCCCTCTCCTGAAATTCATGTCCCACTCACCCATAAAAACATTCATTTCAACCTGATAGCCCTATATCTTAAATTTTAAAACTTATACTTAAGTTCAATATGGCTGCTAAATATTATATAAATGATATATGGGGGAGACTCAAGGCATAGTTCATCTGGAGGCAAATTCCCCTCCAGCTGTGACCCTGTAAAATAAAAGAACTTGTGTGTTTCCAGGACAGTGGTGGGGCAGTCATAGGATAACCTTTCCCGTTCCAAAAGGAAGAAACCAGCAACAACAAAGGAGTAATTGGTCCTGAATCAAGTCTCAAACACCTTCCCCCCCTAAAAAAAAACTACATTTGATCATTGAATTATTATTTTGAAAGAAAATTTTGATGTGAAAATAGGTGCCTCTGTGCTCTTCAGTGGTCCTCGTACTCACGGGAAAACTAATGCCGCTCTTTCCTACTGGGGATTCTTCTGATTAGAGAAATAGAATCTCAGGAAAGAAATAAACCTATGATTAAGGAATTAAACATTAAATGGTAAATACAAATCACCTTGATAAGTTGAGAGATGGGGGCTAGGAAGAAATAAAAACCTTGAAATATTAACATATTCAGTGGAGGCTGTACTCCTTATACTTGATTCTTTATAATATTGGTAGAAAAGAGTTTTGAGAGGCACTAAAGTGTATTCCATCTGCTTTTATTTAATTCAAGAGTCCTAGGAAATGCTTTATGTACCTCTTGTTACACATAATTGTTTTATTACTAGAGACTTTCCATTTTTATTATACTGGTAGTATTGTATCTTCATACAAACCATACACACTTATTCTTTCTATATTTGACATTGTGCACCATCTTTTCTTTAATATTTGATACAAAATTACCTTCCTAAGTGCTTATAAATGCCAAATTCTCCTGGCACTTAGCATTTTTCTGGATTTTATTCTTTGTAACTTCTTACTATTCCTTGAGGAATTACTTTATGGTAGGATAATTTTGCCTTGGTAAACTGATAAATTTTTAAGAATGAACTAAATGGAGAAGACACAGGTATCTACATGTTTACACATAAGAGACATAAATACAACCACATTTAAACTCAACATACAAGGGGTATTGTATAATAACACATTTCACAGGAAGTATGATCCCATAAAACTTTGAAGACAAAAAAAATGTAACTAGAATTGTGAAAATGGTTTAGAGTTTGAAAGGCAAAATTATTATCAAATTTATAATTAATATATTAGTGTTATACTTAGCAAAGCATCTTATGATGTGAAGAAAAGAAGAGTCTGGGAACCAGCACCATGCTAAGGCTGCACCAGACGAAAACAGACAAACCCCAGCCTCTCCCTGTGAGCCAGTGCCATTCATTGATGGGGGGTAGAGAGAACAAGGTCACACCAGCAAGCAAGCCCAGCCTAGGAAGCAGCACATGTGTGGGCCTCCACCAGGCTGGGACAGACAGACCCCAGCTCCTTCTGGCGTGCTAGCTGACAAGCAAGAAGTAACAATTCCTCCCACCATAAGTAACTGACTTATCTGGAGAAACACAGGCTGTGATGATAGATATGGGGGTGAAATGCAATTGGATGCCTGTGGTGCTTTGTTGTTTCACTAACACTGCAGGTCTAGGGTCAGTGGTCTGATCATATATTCAGAGGATAGTGTGATATCTAGGGGGGGATCTCCTTCTGAGAGTTGCAGCCATTGTTGATTCCCTATAGCCTTGTTTCAGAAGTCCTATATTGTTCCCATTGTTTGGCTGAGTTGGGTTTTATCCTCTTTTGTTTTGTTTGATTACGTCAAATTTGATGACAAGGGCAGCTATTTCAAAGACAGTAAGATACACTATGGTAGCAATTTTGGATTTGCTATTGGCTTGCTTTGAAGTCCTTTATTGCATTCATTGTTTTGTTTGTATTTATCTACTCTATTCTGTTCTGTTTGATTTTTACTATGTCTGAAGTTATCTGCTGTTATTTTGAAGACATCAAAAGGCATTATGGTAACTATCATTGGTCTCATAAGGTTTTGAAGTCCTGTGTTTCTTACACTGGTTTGTTTTGATTGGTTTTATCTGTTTTATTCTTTTTAAAATAAAAAAGAAAGAAAAAAGCTTACTTACAATTTGCATGTAAACAAAATATAAAAATTAATATAATTATGTGATCATTTATGGAAAGTCAATTTAGAGTTGGACATGGCAAATAAAAAGTAAAAGCTGAGAAAATATTATGTGCAGTCTAGCATGTTTATTTGACTTACAAAATGTTATTTAACTTAATAAACACTGTAAATTACATTAAAACATTGTTTATGTTTATAATTTTAAAATGGAAATTATAATAAGTCATACTATATATGAGCTTTATTCTTAATAAAAGTAACCATAGAATAATCAAAACAATTATAAAAGACTATATTGCATCATTATTCTTAATTGAGTTTCCATTAATTGATAAAGCAGGAAAAAGCAAAAACTAAGAAACATTTTGCAAAACTATGTCTTTAACTATAACATTATCATGAACACACACACACACACACACACACACACACACAGTGTTTTGAAATCAAGCACAGAGCTTTAGCAATGCTAGCCAAGCAATTTACTATTGAACTAAAATGTCAGACTCCAAAAATATTCTTTGAACGGTGCTGTGCAAAAAAAAACAATGAATAAAAGCACCTTGGTGATATAAACTAATGTTCACTTTGGATATTTGTTGTATTGGCATTATGCAGATTGAAAAATCTTTTCTTTAAAAAATTCTTGAGTACTATGCACAATGTAGAGGACTATGGGCTGATACTCAAATACTAATGTTTATTTATTACATAAGCTTCTAGGAAAGATTCCTTCCCTTAGATTTGTATTTGTCATTTTTAATAAAGTAGAATGTGCAGGATCACTGAAATGATAGCAGTAATACTCTTACAACATTGTACAGTGCTATACTAGAGAGCTGTAAGTTATTTCTCTTTAGTACACAAATACTTTCAATAAGGTGTGACAAAGAAGAGTAGTTAAGTTTTAATTTCCTAGTATATTTTGTATTAACAACAATGATGCTGCAGTCAAATGTGTTTGATATTTTAAAGGATAGATACATAAGGTAATAGTGAAGATAGAAAATACTTGCACAAGGTGATTATTTCAATAATGTGAATATTTGAAAGTATTTGTGGATATAATAACTAAAATAGCTTACTTATATTTAATGTATATTATTCTGGTAGGGTTATTTTAACTTAGGAAAAATTGAACAAAATTTTGGTGGGATATGATTTCCTAGATTGAATTTTGACACTGAATGTTGAAATCACTGTCTCCTTTGGCTGTCCTTTTGAAAGGACAGTTCATTGTCATTTCATATTCATGAAGCAATCTGATTTAATACGGAAAAGGGAAACCGAAGTTCTCAAAGGAACAAGAAACCAGATTGCTGACATTATTTGTATATTAAACATGAAAATTCTTCTAGTAAACAGAACAATTCTCCTTGTCTTTTGATAATTAATTAAAGTGAGATTTATACTTTTATGTTAGCTGTACTACATACACATATGCTCAAAGTAACAACAACCATTAATAGCTATTAAAATAACAGATTTTCTCATATTTTAAAAGACAATCTGAAGAACCCATCAATTTTCAATCTCCCTGGATGTAAGGACTTCACTGAGGATAGGAACACTTTTAAATATTTGTATAAACATAAATTCTAAAAATATTCACATGAATTCCTAAGTCAATTTACTCATTCTTATCTGGTGTTATGAAGGTTTTACATTTTCCAAGTTCTATAATTTCTTAAATAGATATGCTTAAGGAAAAGACAATTAATTTGACAAAACCTTTGCATTCTTTGAGTTTGTGAATATGCTTTTGTCAAGTTATTCACAATGTTTGAAGAAATTATTAGACAGAAATGAACATTGATAACACAATTCATAATAGCTATATCCTTGAAGTGGTCTCTATATCCATCAACACAAAGATGCATAAAGAGAATGTGGTATTCACAGACAATGGAGTACTACCCTACCATGCAGAAAGATAAACAAGTAATTCTAAGTAAGTGGACCGACCTTGTTAAGTGGAATAGTTCTGATACACAGTTTAAATACACAGTTTTTCTTACATGTGAAATACAAAACGCAAATAAAGAGCAAAATAAAAGATATAGTTTGAGTAGAATTTTATATCTAATGAAAATGTTCAATATAAATGAGAGGATGCAAATAAAAAAGGGTAGGACAAATACAAAAGGACAAAACATTATCCTATATCTTAATCGGAGGATTATATATTGTTTTCAAATTACCAAATTTACTGTTTTGTTTTCTTTGGTCTTTCATGATAAATGGCAAATTTCTATAATTTTCCATGGGTAGTTGTAAGGAAAAATTATATTCTGTTACATTAATAAAAATATTCAATATATATTTAAACATCTAAATTTAATAGTCATAGAATAATTATGACTACTACTTCTAACTAGTTTATCTAGCATTTAAGGACATTTAAAATCATTTTATATGTGCAGGAATAAATTACAGTTTTATATATATATATATATATATATATGTGTTGTGTACATTATTTTTCTAAACTGCTATGCATTGGGGTTTTGCAGAGATGTCTGTTACTCTTAAATGTCTTTGTATTACATTCACTGGGCATTATATTATTTGTCATAAACTCCAGTAAATTTTATAAAACTTTTGAAAATCTGGTTAAATGACATATATAAGGAAATAACAAGAAAAAGAAAATATATCAGACATTTGAATAAATTTATAAAACAGTATTCTACCAACTCTTATCAAAATAGTGTTGATAATTATTAAAAATAAAGTTAAATTTATAATTTACCTTCAGTAAACAGTGGCAAACTTTATAAATCAAACAAATTATTCCTCCTGATACTCAAAATCTTTGATTGAAAAACAATTACAATCATGGAAACAACTTGTTACAACTTTTGCAATAATTGACTTAACATATGGAGGTGATTAAATAAATTGACATATTTTTAAGTGGCACATACATATATGGCAGTGTTGTCATTATTTTATTTACTATTATACTGTTACCAAACAAAAGATACCTTAACTTATTTGAAATTTCAAATATTTTATTTCTAAATGCTTTTGTATAATTTATTTCTGAATTGATAAATCCAAAAAAATGACTTTTTTATTTTTGTAAGGCCATCAAAGGATCCTTTGATTGGTTACTAGTAGAAAGGTGTGGGTAGAAGAGACGTATGTGGATTTCAGAGCACAGAAACACTTTACATGACACTATTCTCCCATTAAGATAAGAGAGAACTACATGCTGAGATAATCGTCATTACTGTAGAAACTCTAACTTGAAATGACCATAATAGATATTGTTCTAAATTATAGAAGTATGAAGGAGAAAAATATTTTGTTCTGATGCATTACTAGTATTTCAGCATATTTACTAGAAAAAGTGGCTGGTAATTATTCTGAACCAGACAGTCATTAATATGACGGAGATCAATATTGATTAGTACTCCCAAATATGCTTAAAGATCCATTTAAGACATTATCCTCAGTGAAACATAAATTCATGTAAGCTGGAAGATTTAAATGCAAATTGTTTTCTAGGGAATGAAATCTAATTAAAATTTCTCCTTTTTGCATACATTACAACTATAAAACAAAATAGAAACTTAAAATTTAATAACTTTAGAGTGAAACAAGAAATCTAGGATATATACAAATTAATTAGAGCAAATGGGCATATTCAAATGACTTTATTTCTTTTATTTTTATATTTTCTTAGCCTTACCTAAAAAAAAGATATATAGCTGCATCTTTTTTCATGGAAACTTTCTATAAAAACAAGTGTTCTTTTCACACACATTTCATTAGGTTATATAATGTGTATGAATGAAGGATTTTGTAAGATAGTACGATTATTTTTTAACAGATGGTGTTACCTTTGTATTGGGGAACCTGAAGGATGTCTTATATATTTAAAAAAAAAACACTATGTTGCCAATGCTGAGCGAAGAAATTGAAAATGCATGTGCACCAATCTCAATAACCAGTGCTACTCAGAGAGCCGTTTGCTGTACTAATAAATGTCTGAAAGTCAAGGGCCACCATTTTGAGCACGTTGTAAAATTTTAGAGGCCAATGGTGTTGTAATCAGGGTTTACAAGGGGAAAGATTTAATTCAGGAGAAATAATTTACAAGATTATAATATTCACCCAAAGCATCAAATACAAAAGAGTCCTGGAGATCTTCCCACATACTAGAAACCCAAAGAATCCAGTTGATGGTCTGGATCCCATGGAAATATCCTCCCTGAATCAAACTGGAGTTCTAGAACCCACAACAATGTCCCATGCAGGTCTATATCAAGGTTTTGCACTGGGAAGGCCAGGTCTGTAGTGGATGCTAGAAAGTCTGCACCAGCAGGATGAAGGATCTGTACCAGCTGAGGGATCTGCACTGGAGCCAGGAAGTGATGCTCAAGGTGAGGACCAGAGCTACTTTAAAAAGAACCACACCCACCATCAGTGACACTGAGGGCCTGAGCTCCTCTGACGATGACAATAGCTGAGCTTGTATTTGGAAAACCAGCATAAAAAGCTTCTCTAGGAAAATCAACAGAACACCATGTTCCCCTCCAGCTCTCCTTTTATCCTGTTGGCAACAACCCTTCGGTGGGCCTTCCACACCCAGCACTATGCTGACTCAGTTCAGATGAGTGTTAAAAGCTGACCATCAGTTAATTCATCACAAAAGCTAACTTTTATTACCTCATCACATCTCAATCAATTCAGTATTAAAATATTCATGCAAGTTTTTCTTTTCCTGAAGTTTGTATACTCTTTTTGGTCAACTCTCTCTATATAATTCTTCTACGGTACTAAGTTTTGAACAAAGGAATTTGCTCTGACATGATGGATATATTAGGGGACATTTTGTGCATAGAACCCATTTCTCATTTGGTTGTATGTGACTTCAGCTTCCTACAGCACTACATGAACAGATAAAATTACGCCCAGTAGAATCAAGTCTTCTAGAATCTTCTAGGAGTATGCAAATGCATGGACGGAGAGGTGCACATAACAAACACACATGCACACCATTTGTGCTATTAATGTCTTGTTTTGTTTTGTTTTGTTTTTTTTAAGAAAAGCTCTCGCTTTACAGTTCAGTCTGATCTTAAACTCACTTTGTAGCCCAGGTTGATCTTGAAATCACATCCATCCTTCTGCCTCAGCTTCCCAAGTGCTGGGATTCCAGGAGTGCACCAGTCTGCCTGGCTTGACTTTCCTTTTTGAATTCAAATAATTCTTCCAACCTATATTCATGCTAATAAGCTACAACCCTTCTGACAACCTTGAGCAGAATTCATATTGTTTGTAAAATGAAGTGACATATTTACTGTCATTTTTATGCATTTTTGCCATTGAACATACACATCTCAGCTTATTTTTTGCTGCCGTAATCAAATCTCTGATGCTGGACAATTTATAATGAGTAGAGAGATACTGGCTAACAGTTGTGCAGGGTGTGTCCAAGATCAAGTAGCCAGCATCTGTTGCTGGCCTACTTTTCTAGTCTGAACAATAAGAATATACACAAAACTCACTTTTGTGACTCTTTTAGATGCAGATTTAATACACTCATAAAGTGAGGAAAACACTTTACATTATGCCAAATATTGTACACTTAACTTTGGATGACACATTTAAAACATAGCATTTTTTATATCCAGCCCCCAAAATTCATGTTCTCACATACAAAATGCATTCATTCCACCACAACTGATCCAAAAGTCTCAACTCATTCCACCATCAGCTTTAAAATTAAATCCGTCTCATTATCAAATGAGTGAAATTAAGCTATGTTTCACCTTGACGTAAATTGTGCTTTTGCTGTGAGCCCATCAAACCAAAACAAATTACTGCTTATGCTTCAAATAGAAAGTGGTTGGGCAGTCATAGAATAGACAGTTCTATTTTAAAAGAGAGAAGTAAGCAAAGAAAAAAGAGTAACAAGTTGCAAGCAACCCCACAGCCTAACAGAACATGTAATGCTTAAACCTAGCATTGGAGAATAACCTTCTATGACTCTACACTCTATGTGTTAGGCACATGAATAAGGACATCAGTTTCAGAGCCCAAGGGTAGAATGCTGTGGTGTAAATAAGTCATTCAGAATTCAAGTGATGGGGTTGACCACCCAAGATCACATCAGTCCCACCCCTTTGGATTTTTGGACTCAACCTACACAATAATATCATAGGCTTCAGTCTCAAGCCTGCAGATTCTCCAGGCTGGTGTTGCGTAGTAACTACTGCAATTCTGGGATCTCTGGAATGACCACAGGGAAGTTCCATAAGGCATTTCTCTTGTGCAGACTCTGTAGGATTTCTGTTATGCCTCTATATGCCTCCATCCTGCCCACTTACACAACTAACACCATATGGATGTTGACAGGAGTTATTTTTTGAAATTGTTTAAGTAGCAGCTAGATATGTATCAGGAGTTGATTAAAATATGGCTGTGATGGCTGAGGAGTGTAGCATCAGACAGCAAGGAGCATAGACCAGAAGTGACCCTGGACCACGAAGATGGAGGTCTCAAGTGTACCCTGGGTGTCTTTCAAAAAAACCTTCTGCCCTCAAAACCCTCATATTTAGTATTTGGTCCTATGTTAGGACTCATAGCTAATAAGATCTCTAAATGTCTTCATACTCATTCTGCCATTTTCTTAAGGAACGGCACCATTTTGGCCATACTAATCTCAGCAAATCATCACTTTGCTGTGCCCTTAATTTGTTCTGCAAATCATGCACTTTCATTATGTACATGGGTAGAGTGGAAATTATAAAAATATTTGTGTTCTGTTTCTCCTTTGATTATTAATTGTACCTGTAAATCATCATTCTCTTCTTGTTTCTTACTATATGTACTTAAGAAAACCTGTAGATCTTTCCAATGCATTGCAGCTTGGAGATCTCCTCTGCCAGAAGTTTGTCATTCACTGAAAGTGACAAATTAAAATGCTGAAGTAGAAAGCAACAGTATTGTCAGTTTTTCAAATTACTCTGTAGAGTTCAATGTGTGTAACTCATTGGTAGAGACTTACCAAGCATGTGCATTGCTTAGGTTTAATCCCCAGGACCACAATGAATGGATAAATGAATAAATAAATAATAATCACTGTGCAAAGTCATGTTTTTCCATAATGTAAAATAATCAGTGAATATGAAATGCAGTGAAAGGCAGAAAGAAACATGAAATAGGGAATGTATTTTGTCTTTCTTTACATAACCATAATAGATCGAGGCTCACTTGAAAGGCTTGTCTAAAATTCTTATAAGAATAATATTTTCTATTGCAATATGCTTCTCTTCTTAAAAGCATGGATCACACTTTCTTACATAATGAAATATAGCTCAGTTGTCTCTTCACTCTTCTGGTTGTTCCTTTTACTGCGCATAGGTTTTATAATTTGACTTGGTCCTATTTGTGCATTCTTCGAAATATTTCTTGTGTCTCTGGAGTTCTGTTCAGAAGACCTTGCCTACACCTAGGTCCTCAAGTGTTTCACTGATTTTACCCTCGAGAAGATTAAATGCTTCTATTTTAACATTTTGATGTACAGATTGGAAAAAAAAAACTTTTGCCAACTTTTTCTCAAATAGGACTAATTTCTATAATATATAAAGAATTAAAAAAAATTAGACCTCAAATAGGAGACCCAGTCAAAAAATGGACAAGTGAAGTGAGCAGACACTTTTCAGAGGAATGAGTACAAATGATCAATAAATACATGAATGAAATGTTCACTGCCACGGACCATTGCAGAAATGCAAATTAAAACAAAACTGACATTCCACATTACTCCAGAAAGAATGGCTGTCATCAAGAAATCAAATAAGAACACATGATACTGAGGCTGCCAGGGAGAAAAAAATCCTTTTGCATTGTTCATGGGAATGTAAAGTAGTACAACCTGTATGGAAATCAATATGGAGATTCCTTAAAAACTCAAAATAAAAAAATCCATTTTATCCCGCTGTTCTCCTTCTAGCTATCCTCTGGAAAGATTTAAGATCATATTATGATGATTCATGCATACATTTCCATGCTTTTAGTAACGCAATTTGTAATAGCTAAATCTTGAAAGTGGCCTATCCATTCAACAGGTGAATGGATAATGAAAATGTAGCACTTGTACAGAATATAGTACTACTTTGCCTTAAAAGAAGGATAAACGCATCATTTGTAAAAAAATGGATGAACCTTGAAGTCATACTATTAAGTGGAATAAATCAGATGTAGAAGTTTAGATATAACATGGTTTGTCTTATATGAGAAACCCAAAATATAAATAAAGAGTAAAATACCCAGTAACAGGAAATAGGGAGTTAGATCCTTTTCAAATAGGAAGAGAATCAATAGATATGGGCTGAGTAGGAGAAGGAAGGGACTGAAAAAATAATTTAGATGTTATGCACATTTGGCAACTTCACATAAAGCATATAATCAGGCACTACAAACACATACTAATAAAAAATTACAGCTGCCAAAAGGAACTGAATTTTTCTTCTAGATCTGAATGAAGCCATGTAATTGAAATATACTCAAATAGGATTTTTGATGGTTCATATTAATGAGTTTTAGATGTCAAAAATTTTCAAAATCAAGATATTTGCTATGTCCTTTGGAATGCTTTTATGTACAAAGTGAAAAACCATGTGATTCATGGTGCTAGTTCTCACGTTGGCTTCCACCTGGTCATATAATGTTTGCATATGCCCATTGCCACCTCTCGTTAGCCAACTCTGGGAAGTATCGTTACTGTTCCAGTCCTCTGCACACCTCTGTACTCATCACACAGGAAAATATTTTCCAAAAATCCATGTCATTTGTCCTATTTTAGTTTTGGAAAGTACTGGCCAAACAAAGCTAAATAAGAATATATAGTATTTCAGACTTTACAATAAACGTCTCTACAACTGGCTCCTAAGAATAAAAGAGTTGAAGCAAAGATAGCTCTTCAGCAACAAGCATGGCATTTTCCCATCATTATTTATCTTCGAGCATGTAAACAAGAATTAATAATCAGGTTGTGTTTTTACTTAATAATTACCAATAATGTAAGACTATTTAATGTGTTATTTAAACTCAATGTGTGGAATCATAGTTTTATAATGATTATTTACCACTTCCATGTTTACGTTTCAGTAATTCATTATGACTGGAATTCACTAGATTTTGTCAATAAAATCAGCACTGGTCCAATATAAAGTATGGAAAAATTTTCCGTAGTCCACTATCTGTACATTTATATCTTATGCCTGAACCATAAGATACAATGTATTTAAAAATAGCAATTAATTGCTTATAGAGTCTTCTAAAGTCTAAATCTTCACAAAACATGTTTTAAAATTGTACCTAAGGATGTGAAAATTCTGAACTTTGAGTATTGCATCACTTTTATTCATAATCATTTTTCAAGTAGTGTGTTTTGCTAAAGAAAAATGTTCTTTTTTGACCTATGACCTAAAATTGAAACTCTTGATCAAAATTCGCGTGTGTCGTTTGAGTTCCAACAATAATAAACTGAATTAATCTTTTGCTGTATGAAGTATATCTATAGAGTTGTAGATTTTTGCAGAAGTCAAAAACTTCATTGAGACTTTTTACACTGCCAGGTATGGTGCTGCATGCATGTAATCCCAGCACTCAGGAGACTGAATCAGGAAGTTAATGTGAGTTCCAGGTTACCCTATGCTTGTAGTGAGTTCAAGCCCAGCCTAAACTACATACTGAGACCCTGTATCCAAAAATAAAGACTTTTGATACAGTTATCTACTAAATCCTTATGCAAAAAAAAAATCTACTGAACTATACATCATTTGGGCAAAAAACTAATGAGATGAATTATAGGAGACAACATGGATGACTCCTCTGGAATGCAGAACAATTGCTTCAGCATTAGTAAAATTGAACCCCGTCTCCATGTACTGATATGTACAAAGCTGGTTAAGCTATTTCCTTCTCCCTTCAACTGGCTCTAAAGCAACGCAAATAAGGCTAGGTAAAGTACTGATATGCAATTTTTGAAACCAGTTGACAGCTTCCTGTTTCCTCCAACTCTGTTACCTTTAAAACAGGTGAACACAGTCAGATGGCAGAACCAAATAGCTCCAGGAATGTCAACTGGGTATAAGCCTGAAAATAAAAGACTATGACTTCCCAGTGCAGAAAAGTTTACATATCAGAAACTGAAGCAACAGCCTCCTAAATTCATCCATATGCTAGCCCAATCAAGTTGTGCAGACTGGTCTTTCTGCATATCTTCCTCCCTGCATATTGCAGAGGTGCTTGTTCTTCTCCTGGCCAACTCAGCTCACCTTGCTCACATATTCCCCTCCATCCGAACTGCCACTCATTCTTGAACCAGTCCCTTTGTCACGAGATAATAAATTCTGGGAGGGGCTTTGGATCAGGGCCTTTGTCCCTATACCCTCACTTGGATCAGATTTAGGACCCCTTGGTTGCCTGTAACTTTGGATGTGTCTTAGTGTCTTCACTCTCGCTATGGGTTGCATTGAAGGTGATAAACTGGAATTAACTCACTGCGATTCCAATAATGTTTCTATGGGATTGCAAACATAATTTTCCAGATTGTGAGGTGGATCAGAAAAAGGATTATAATATTTGGATTACAATATACAGTATTTGGATTGCAGTAATGAATAACTATTAGTTTCTATACTGAAATCTATGGAGAAAACAAACGTAAGTGTGAAAACTTACTATCGTACCATATTTTAATGAATCTTAGCATTACCTACTCTATAAGAATACAACAGTGATTATATGATGAAATAGAATGAGTTATTATAACTGTATTTATTAGATTTTTTCAAATGATTCCCATTGCTCATTTGTAATCTGCTTTCTCTGCGCTCATTTGTCCGTATTTTTTTTCTGCACCAGGGATTGAACTCACAACCTCACGCCTGTCAGACAGGCACTTAAGCCACTGAGCCTAACTCCCGGCCCTTGTTTTTTGAGGCAGGGTTGCACTATGTACCTCAAGTCGGCCTTGCGCTTGCATTGTAGCCCAAGCCAGCCTCAAACTCACAATGCTCCTCCTGCCTCAGCCTCCCGAGTGCTGTGATTAAAGGCGTGCCCCACCATGCCCGGCTTATAGCTCAGTTGTTAAGTGTGTATCTAACTTTCTCGAGGCCTCAATTTGATCCCTGACATCACACACACACACACACGCACGCACACTCACATCATGTATTTCTATTCTAGACAATTTATTGTTCTTCTTTTTTGTTGAATTCTAAGTTGCAAAAGAAAGGAACATCTGCCTCTACAAGCAACATACTCCAGCTACTAATGGACTTGTGAGAAATACATGCTCAGTGAATGAATTATATACAGAAAATGGCAGCTGTGACATAGCTAAGGCTAGTACTAAATATTCCATTAAAAAAACAGGACAAAGAACTAGAGTAACTGTAAAATACACAAGTACTAGCTAAGATCTCCTGTACTTAGTGGTACTTAGGAGTTTCAACCACAGATGCACAGATGCACAGAAATGGTCAATGGCATCCTTAAGAACATGGGTCAGATGATACACAGCAGTGGTTGGACCTCAGCTAAATGAACTTTGAGAATCAATGGGTAAAAAACTCTTTCAAATTCAGAAAAATTTCTGTGAATAAAATAAAACTGAGCAAGGAAGATCAAGACAGACAAAATAACAAGAAAATCTAAATAGTCTGATGTACAAAGTGTTTGAGAAAAATTGTCCAATTGAAATCATCTTGTTGAATGTGTCTATGAAAATGGAATGACTGAGAATAAAAGCTATTGACTTCAAAAATATATCCTGATGTATACCTCCTTTAAGAACTGGGGCATAATTATCATAAAAATGACCAAGTACTGATAGGTACAGGGATGACCTTTATAAACAAGAATTTCAATTGTAGATACCATTGAGAGTAGATACTACTATTAGACTATGAAAGGGCCCTCTCAAATTTTTGTTTAACAAACAAATACAAATTTCACTTTAGACATTCAAAATGTACTGAAAAGATGAGGGAAATCCATGAGACAAATAAGGAATGCAAGTCATAATTGCCAGTACTTAAAAATTAAGTAATTTAATTCATGAAATAATTAGAAATAAAAACACAAAAATTCTCAGATAATAAGATGAAATCCGAAGAAAAGCAAGACTAATGCCACAGAAATATCTTAGGAAAAATTGAAAGTAAAAGGTGAGAACTGTACTAGCCAAAAGGAAATATAGAGAGACTCAATATTTTTTTCCAAGAGAAGGTATATATAGCATATCATCAAGGATGCAACTATTTAATATGGGTCTCTGAAGTAGAAAATGAAGCAAATACTAGAGTACTATACTAACATATTAAAAACAAACACTAAATGTAGATATTCACTAGAAAACAGTCTCTAATAAATGAAGCTAGATGTAGATAGGGCACACTAATCATACTCTGAAGGCAGACAAAAAGAATCAATTATACAAGTGACACAAACAAAACTTAACCCGTCATCCTATTTTTCACCTCATAGAAGAGGCTAATAAAGTAAATTATTCATGATAGTCAAGAAAATAAATTGTGATCCAAGGATAGAACTGAAAATACCCATGTTCAGATTTAAAGGTGACAGGTATACCACCATGAAAGGCTTGTGGTATATTTCACTTCTGAACCTTCCTAACGACAAAATATTGAACTATGTTGAATAATTAACTTAACTGGTAAAAGATCAGTATAAGATATCTGGTGATGCCTACATATATATTTATTTTTTCAATCAGATTAAAACATCCACGTAAATAGAAGTGTGGGAAATAGGTATTTGTTGTTATTAGAGAGAATCAGTATGATTATTAAACCTGTTAAAGGAGAATGCGTAAAGTATGTAAAAATGGGTTGTTCCTCCTCAAGTCCTCATACTTATTATCAATAAAGCATAAATCAGATTCTGAGTAAATATGAAATATTATGGGAAAAAAATCTAAAGATAATTTAATCATTGCTTCAAGTAGGAAATAACAGAATATTGGAATATTATTAAAGCAAGGCAATTGATATTTAATGTAATTGTTAGTGTAAGTATAATCATTAGAAAAATATATAATGTTTGCTAATAGGGAAAAACTATACTTTAAAAGTATAGTGCAAGCAAAGACTTAGTTAAATACTATATAAAGTCGATTAAATATGAAACATAGGTTGTGCAATTTAGGACTAACATTGAAATGTATCAGTCATGTTAAATAAGTACTACTCATCATTAAAGGAAAGTCCTCTCATATTGACTATCAATGCACTTTCTGTATGGAGACACCACATTTAAAGACAATGTAAAGTACTGCTCAAAGCAAAACAAAGTGAACTCTTAGATAATAAATATGTATAATTGTTTATCTGGAACCCAGCAAATTTCCATCTTTATATATTGGAAATATGAAGTGCAAATAAAACTAAACACAGTAATAATAGATGTGTCAATGCCATTTCTCTTTTAATCTAAGATGCAAAACAAAAGGAAAAGCTACAGATGAGAGAGAGTCCAGCCACCTAATTGTCATAGACAAAGGAGCTCCTTACATCACCATGAATCTACATTTCACTAGGCTTCATTTTACACATCACATTTGTTGAACCACTGTACCCATACAATTTGTCAAAAGTACTATGAGTGTTTCCCTAAGGGTGAATGAGATTAACTTTCCAAAAATACGGGTGCACATTTTCCTATCATTTGAAGGAATTCAAAGAACACAGAGACCAATACTCCCTGAATAGCAGTGTTTTACAGCAGAAAACCTGAGACTTGACCTGCATCATTTTTCCTTGTGGGTCTCTGTGTGATGCTCTAGGATTGGACTAGAAATGCAGCAAGGATCTCTTGCACAAAAGCCTGCCACCTTTTCCAGCAGATTCTGGACTTCTCAGCCTCTCTCACCATGTGAGCCAATTCCTCAATGAATCTCTTTCTATAGATTTTATTGTCTTCTCTCACTCTTGAGAACCCTATCAATACAGAATCTCAATAAAAGAGTACACCACGTTAAGAATCAACACTGTTCACAAGTACATGAAAAACCTATTATTTCTTTTGCTGTGAATGCAATAAGACACAAACAAAATGAGACTGATACAAATGGGACAATTCAATAAAAAGCACCTTCACTGTGAGAGTTAACATGCGGTAAGGGAAAGATCCATCTCTGGGAAGTAGTTGGGGGAACACTCTACAGAGAAACTAAGTTTAAAACTTCCTCTGGTGGTATGACTTGTATTTAGATATCCTCCCAATGTCTCAGATGACCAATCATAGGTTAGGAGATGGATGGATCTAGACTGTGTGATGCTGGGATCCAGAATGTGATGCTGGGATTGGGTCATGGTAGGATGGTAAAATTAAGGCTGCCCCACCCTGGGTGTGAGTGCTACCAGTTTTAGACTGAATAAAATAAAAGGGGCAGAAAGAGAGTCCTCACTTACAGTTTGTCACTTACTGCTTTGCTGCCTTCTGCCTACTACAAACTGTTTCTCCTGTGTGTTGCCCCTCTGCCACATTACCTGCTTTAGAGCCCTCCAACTATGCCCTGAAATTTCCACAAACTGTGAGCCAAATAAGGCTTTTCTCCATTAATCTGGGCATGAAGTACTTTTGTCTCAGCAAGGAGAAAAGTAACTAAGGCATTTAGAATAATATCAACAACAAAAAATACAAGTTATGACAAAAAATGTTACATGCTTGAACAGTGTGAAAGAGATAAAGCGATAAAGTAAGAAGAATGGGCAAGGGTCGGGGATTTAGCTCAGTGGCCTAAATGCCTTCCTGGAAGGTGCGAGGTTGTGAGTTCAATCCCCAGTACCCCACCCCCCAAAAAAAACTGAAGAAGAAGAAGAAGAAGAATGGGCAAGTGTTAGGCAGCATACGTCATGGGGGGAATTAATAAACAAATCAATGACTATATGATTTTTAAGTGGCCTAATAATGAGATTCATTTGATACAAAAAGTAATAGTATAGATAATATTTATAGACTTAAAATAAGAAATTAAGCAGTAGTCAGTAATTACAGCATTTAGTGCCTTTGAAAGGCAGTAGCTATATATATGGAGAGAACTGGACACATTGGAATTGTTTTGAAAGCATTGTTGACCATTTCTACTTATTTATTAGCTATAAGTTTGAAAGTAAATCAAGAAAGATACAGACCAGTGCTTCTAAACTTGTGTTACATCACAAGGGAAAAAAAAAATCAAGACTTAGAAAACCAGTTAGTATATCCTGCAGAAAGGAATACATAAGCTAAATCTAAAAGACTAACAAATACAATAGTAGGAAACAATTAATGTAGCTAAGGAATAGTATATTTAAACCCCTAGTGACTAAAACCAGAGAAAACATCAACTATTCCATGACTAAAAATATATCAGTTATAAGACAAAAAAATAATCACCAGGTTATGAAGGACTATATCAGCTGCATCATGCAATCAAGACAGTATTCAGAAAGTAGTAGACAGCTCTTATAACTAATTAACCGAGGAAAGAATATAATCAGATTTGCTTTTCAACAAACTGGAACAGTTCTCTATTAAAAAAAAAAAAAAAAACAGAGAAGAGTAAAACAATCTTGGGGGAAAAATCTAGTTAGATATTTGTTGTAGAAAACCAGAAAGCAAAATGTTCCAAGTTAGGGTGAAGAAGCAACTTGGATCTATACCAAGGGAGGAATTACATGATTTAGCTACCGGGATATGAAAAATATCACAGGCTTTTTATAAATTGATGATCAAAAAGTTTATATACTCTTCCCCTTTGTTGTGTACATTTAAATTTTGAAAGTGTTAAAAAATAAAGGATCAAACAGCAACTAATATATTGGAAAAGTGAGGACTTTTCTCTGATTTAGCTCTTGTAGTCTTAGGAGTGGCATTTTGAGAGAATGATTTTCTAAATTGGAGCTTCAGCCCAGTTCTTGTTTTTTTCCTCCAGACCTCACAACCAAGTTTGCCAGGTTCACATGGAACTCAGCTTGCAGTGGAGCCAAAGGCAAGAAGACAAGACGCTGTCCACACCATGTAGTGATTCTGTGGCTTGCAATTATCAAGTGTGTGGTTCCACAGAGGAAAAAGCCTCTGTTATAGTTGATACATTGTGTCAACTTAAGAAATTTAGAAGTTTAGAGCCAGGGTTCTTACTTTGTAAATAGCTTCATCCTGTGCAAAGGAGGGCAAGGAAATTTTGTGAGTGCTGCATCTGTCCTGAGGGGTGGAGGATGGTCAGCATACACTATAAGGGAGAAGAAGTGGCTTGTTTCCCCTTTTTTACTCTGTCTGCTTTTGCTCTGGCTGATGTCTTGAAGTGCTGTCACTGTGCCATGCCACCCTGCCTTGAAGCCAGCTAATTATGAACTGAAACCTCCAAAAACTATAAACTAAATAAACCTTTTCTTCCATAATTTTGGGTGTCAGGTGTCTTGTCTCAGCAATGAGAGAAAAGTAAAAGTAACCAAGACAGAATTTGGTACCAGAGGAGTGGTGTTGTTGCTGTGATTGTGCCTGACCATGTTGTTCAAGAGCCTTTGGGAATGGCTTGTGGGAAGAGTTTGGAAAGCTTTGGAGATGTCACCTGAATGCACAGAGTTGGAACGTCTTAGGCTACTCTGTATGAGAGATTCTGGTCAGAGCTCAGGAGACCAGAAGGCTGATAGAAAGCCTACTGATAAAGACCAGCCTCCGGAGGTTTCTGCTGGGAGGAAAGACTGCATTGGTTGTTGGACTCCAGCCGACGTGTGCTATGACTTGGCAGAAAGTTTGTCTGCAGTTTTCTCACGTCCAGAGACTGTGTCTGAGACTGAGATTAAGGGCAATGGGTTGATTAATCTGGCAGAAGAAATTCAAATGTTGAGGCAGTGGCATGGCCATTGTTGTCAGCTTTGAGCCAGATTTATGTTGCGAATCAAGAGCAAAGAATCCAGCAGGCTGATTTAAAACATTGTGAGTTTGACCAGAAAGGAAACTCCACTAAAGTTGTGGACTGTAAAGACAGAGCTGAGATCTCATTTGCTCATAAGGAGAAAAATAAAAAAGATGGCCTTCAGGCATCATGGGAAGAAGCAGCAGGTCACCACACTTTGCAGCCTCTACTGCAAAATTGAAAGACTTTGCTTGGAGGAGAAAGCCTCAGAGCACCATGTTCCAGAATGGTGGTGGAATAGAGAATCTGTTCCTCACAATCAGGTTGCGAGTGCCCAGTGATCCAGGCTCTTAACCTCAACAGCCAAGAGAGAGGAAAGTCTGGCTACTGCTCCAGCTGGCAGCAGACCTTGACATCATCCACATGGTGATAGTTTTAGGTGCATACAGAATGCAAGGGTTTTGAGGTTCAGAAGTCTTCCACCATGATTTTAGAAGACCTGGGAAGTCAAGCAGTGTGCCCCTGAGAGGGCAGTATGTGAAGCTGTGAGTGTGAAGCCAAAGGTGCATTGGAGAACCCAGAAGTTCTAATAAAAGCCAGGAACCTGGATCATCTAAGGAAAGCTGCAAAAATTGAGCAGAACAAGTCCAAAGAGAGAAGCCATGGGAGATAAAACCACCAGAAGTGCCATGGAGGTGAAACCACACAAGCCCTTTGGAGCTCACAATTTGCCACAGATTGTCTCAAATAGTGCACATGGAACTACAGGACTTAATGTTTGCTCTGCTGAATTTTGGTCTTGCTTTGGTCCCAATCTTTTGTATCACCCTGTTCTTAACTCTTGGAATGAAAATATTTATCTTGGGCCATTGCATGTTGAAAGTGTTCAACTTTGTTTTCATTTGTACAGGGCCTTGCAGCCAAGTGTTTGCCTTACATCTCAGAGGAGATTTGGGACTTGGACTTTTCAGCAATGCTGAAATTGTTAGGACTTTGGCAAGTCTTGTAGATGGACTAAATACCTTTTGTGTACCCACTTTGGGGATCCAAGGACAAAATGTTATGTTTCTAATATAATACAATATTGATAGACTTAATGCTGGTTCTTAAGGATCATTAAGCTGTGTTATAGTGTTCAAGTTGCAAAATGTTAAGAATAAGGATGCCTTTGTATCTGGAGGCTGACTTAAAGAAACATGTCTGGTTGCCAAGTTGATAAGGGGTGGATTGTTATGGTTGATCTGTTGTATCAATTCAAGAAGTTTAGAAATTTAACTGAGAGACTCAGCAGGGAGCCAGGGTTCTTGCTTTGTAAATATCCTCATCCTGTGCAAAAGAGGGCAGGGAGATTTTGTGAGTGCTACATCTGCCCTGAGGTGTGGGGGTGGCCTGCATACACTTTAAGTAAGGAGAAGAGGCTTGTTTTCCCCTTTTTTACTCTGTCTGCTCTTGCTCTGGCTACTGCCTCAAAGTGTTGTCACTGTGCCGTGTCATCCTGTCTTGGAGGCATCTGATTATGGACTGAAACCTCCAAAAACTGTAAGCTAAATAGACCTTTCTTTCTCTGATTTTGGGTGTCAGGTGTCTTGTCTCAGCAATAAGAAAAAAGTAAAAGTAACCAAGACAGCCTAGGAGGAATTTAGCAAAAGGTGAATGTTTGCAGTCATAATAACTTTCAGATTTTGAGATTCAGAATCATGATCCTAGTAACTTTCTATAATTAGGTAAATGAATTTTCCAAGAATTGAGGGCTGTGGGATCTGTACTTATCACATGGTTGCTGTGTATTTCCATATCAAGTAAAAAAGATCATATAAATCAGGCATTGGCTTCTGGCACAAAATGTGACTGCATTTTAAGAAATAAAGGGAAAAATGAGAAGACAGATAAAGGAATATAGGGGTTTAATTTATACATATGGGTTAATACTTCATATTACTTTCCTGATATTAGTCCCTCATTTTATGTAATTATGTTCATAAAATTAAATTGATGTAATGTGAGGGCCGGGAGTTTGGCTCAGTGCCTTAAGCGCCTGCCCTGGCAGGCGCAAGGTTGTGAGTTCAATCCCCGGTGCTGCAAAAAAAAAAAAAAAAAAAAAAAATTGATGTAGTGTGATAAACATGTATAGTTAATTTAAAATAATGTCTTAAAATTATAATATTAAATATATTAAGTGAAGGTAAAAGAATATAGACAATTTCACCTAGACTTCTTTCTACCTTTTTTATAAGCAAGAATGTAAAATACAAAATTAGAAGGAACTTCCATATATAGTTAAATTATAAATTATAAACAATGTAGCTTAATAATTTCTATCAAATATCTAGAATTTGCACATGATGAGGATAAGGCTCAGTGAAACTGCTCTGAAAACAAGAAAAGACAAAAGAGAAAAAGTGAAAAATTACACTTTTCAAATTTTACAAATGTAGGGGGAACATAGAAAGAGGATGACTCTTCCTACTTTGATCTATTACAACAGCACAGATTTGCGTTTGGATCTTTATGTATTTATTTATTTTTACAAATTTGTGATAAAAGCAACATGTACTGGCTTTCTTTCTGAGCCAGAAACATGGCCTAGGTGTGAGATCATAAGAGGAAAGGAGCCCCGGACCAGGCCTTGTAATCGCTTCCGGAGTCAGTGGAGGGGCAGGGAGGACAGGGTCTGCAGTGTTTGTCATAGTGATTTCCCTCCTGGCTCTGCACTCATCCTACGGGTCCTCAACAGCTAGGAGAAGCTCTAAATACAGTCTAAATTGCGTTGACTTGTAAGTCTCTGTACCAACACTTAAGTAAATACAAGCAAGGCAGAATTTTAACTAGAAAGATGAAAAAAGGAAAAATAAAAAGAATAAAAATAAGCAGACTGATTAGAATTTTTCGAGGTAAACCAAAGACCTAATTATATAAAGATTGCTTATATCATAAAAACCATCTTATCAATTCTTGAGAGACCTAATTTGAGCCATAAAAAATTCTTATATTTTTCTAGACATAAAATTAACTATGAATAATGCAAAAACATTTCTTAATTTTCTTTTTAACAGAGGCATTCCAAATTATGCTAGTAGCATAGATTAATAGACAGATTAAATTATTGATTAATTAAATACAGAATTGTTATTCACAGAAAGATTCTAGTATTTATGATGTTTTGTCATGCTGCTCCTTACTGTTAGATTCAGCATGCCCATCAAAGCTCTCACATATATTTTTTTTTTCTTGAAATGCTGGAGATAAAGCCCAGGCTCTACTACATGCAGAGCACACGTAACCACTGAGCTGGATTTCCAGGCCTATAATATTCCTTATTACATTATTTTCAGATAAAGCTTAGCTTGCTTTAGCATTTGTGCATCAATGTTCTCGCTGTCGTTTTCATACACATACAATTAATTCACCTGCAATACTTTCAGACTAAATGATGTGTTTGACACTTATTGTGTTAGGATACCCTGAGATGCTATTATGAAGAATTTATATAGCAGAGAATAAATGCAAGATCAATTCCTTAATGAGCTTTGCTATCCCTAGCTAAGATTATATATTTTTTTAGATGAGAAGAGGATGGTTTCATATGAAATAGCAAAGTCACAAACATCATACAATGCACACATAATAAAAATACATGCACCCATTACAGATTAATAAGTTAGGGTGTATTGCCTTGTTATAGGCAGATATCAGAATGTTATCTTTATCACTCTAATTCAAATAATGATAAATTAATGAAAAATGCAATGAGTCTTGACACATTTGGTATTTCAGCAAAGAATCTCTTATTAACAATGCCCATTTTTCTTATTTGTCGTTCAGTTCTGTAAAATAAGTATTAAACCTTACTTATATGTTTATTATTCTTTTACAATATGCTGCTGCATTTTATTAATATTAGCATGAACATTAGATATATGTTCATGAGTTATAGTTTCTGTGGAAAATCCCCTGGGACTCTTATTTTAATATTTACACTAAGTACAGGGCCAGTTTGTACAGATTTTCATTTTTTCAAGAGTGCATATTGTGTAAAATGAAATGATTAATTATGATATTTTCAACTGTGCAGTTCTAATGGTGATGTATTAATATGATCTTGAAACTGGCTGTTATTCTATTAGGCAATTAAAAAGCACTTACAGTTTATGATACTAAAGACAAAATTTGTTTACAGTTTTTTTAAATTGATAAATAACAAGTAAATATATTCTCAGTGTGTTCCAACAAAGTGGCAATGAATAATGAACTTATAAATGAACACACAGATTTCAAAGGTAATAGATATACAGCACGTATTGGTCAGATTTTCATCCCAGGTGCAAAGAACCTAACAGAACAGGTTAAAGAAGAAATGGTGTAGTTTTGGCTCACAGTTTCTGAGGTTTCATTCCATGGTCCAGAAGCTCTAAATCAGAAACATGGCAGGAAATCATGGTGGAGTAAAGCTGCTTACTGCTCACCTCTTGACAGTCAGGGAACAGAGACAGGGAAGGAAAAAGTCAGACAGGAAGAAGCCAAGTTCCGGAGCCCCTGTGACCTGCTTCTTACAACCAAGCTCTAATCCTCACTACATTCAGCTATGAGCTCATTCATGGGTTAATAGATCGCTAAAGTTAGCCACCCACTGATCTCATCACTTTCCAAAAGCCTCACCTCTGAACGCATTAACCTTCCGGATGGCATTTTTGATCCAAACAATTACATTATATTTTAAAACTTGAAAGATTTTAGTGATTTTCCATGACCTGAATGAGTTTCAGTTAAGAAGGTAAGTTACTGCCGTATGATATCATACTTAAGCAATTTAAATAAGAGCATGCAACACATTGACCAGGATAATTGGCTTGAAGCTCCCTACCTTGTCTCTTCACATGTATCAGGCTGATCCAAAGGTTCATCTGCAGAATCCTCTGCCTAAAATGTATGAGGAAATAGCTGTGAGGGAATTTGAAAACAGATCTGTTTTATCACAGTTTTTACGAATCATCTAACATTTCTCTTTAACTTCATCTAAGCCTGGTAATGTTTAAGAACCTTACAAATAATGTCTGGACAGCCCAATTTTGCTAGTGTGATTTGTGCATTCCTTGCTAATGTCAAATCAATTGAAGCTAGATTACTTCTTTTCTCATTTTTAAGAGAGACCTTGGGTCTTTTCACACTGAAATGAAATTTCAGAAAACATTTACATGTCATTACATGGGTCTGGGTATCTTTCATATGTTCTCGAGACTTTATATGGCAAATGCAAAATAAATCTATATTGAATTAACATTTTCTTTTCATGGACTCTAGAGTAGATGGCGTCTTTCAAAAATGTCTTTATATGTTGAAAAGTTTTTGCAGCTTCTACTATAAAGTAGTCCTGTGCACCCAGGACGAATAGAAAGGATCATGGTCTACAAATACTTCATGTGATCGATTATGGAATTTTTTTTTAAACACAGTGTAAATAAAATGGATTTTAGAAAATTAGCATGTGCTTCTAAATTTCAAAAATACTGATAAAATTTTACTTTTGGCTCAATTCTTCAACACCTAAGGATTTTAAATTACAAAAGCATTTGAAAGTATGCTCATTTTTCACAGTCTCAGATATTTTCTTTTCCCTCAAGTGACATAGAGATTCACAGGCATTTTTGCATTATTTTCTAATTTCTTCTATGTTGATGTCAATTAGCTCTGATTAGTCCCTCTTTGAATAATCAAATGTTGATATTCTAGATATATATGACATTAAAATTATATGACTTACTTGTTATTTCTCCAATCAGACTTGCTGATTTCGCCTAAAGTCGTAGCCTGCTTTTGTAATAGGCCCATAGTTAAATGTGTTTCTAGTAACCATCAATGATCATCAAATTTTATAATTGCTCTTCTTTAGAGTACCCCTCTCATTACTTTTTCTCTGTTTTTCAAATGTTTACTAATTTGGAAAAATACTTTCTAAGTCAAATGAATTCCCATTTTTAGAAAATTTCAACTCACTATAAATTTCTTGACCCATTATTCTTTTTGGAATACTGGAGTTTCTTGTTGCAGAATTCTTGTAATCATTACACAGTGCAATGAAGAGCATTTTCTGAGTTCCTTCAAAAACAACAAAAGAGCCATAAGAGCAAAGAATAAGTTCAAACATTGGCAAAAAGAATAATGATATTTTCTAAACATTTTGAAGTTTAAAAGAAGAGTGAGACAAAATATAATATTAAAAACTAAGAATATGGATATAAAGGCATAGTGGGGCATGCCTATAATCCAAGGTAACTCAGGAGGCTGAGGCAGGGTAGTGGGAAGATTGAGGCCAGCCTGAGCAACTCAGACTATCTCAAAACAAAAAATATAAAGGGATAGAAAGATGACTCAGTGGTAGACATCTTGCCTAAAATGTTAAGGCCATGGGTTCCATTCCCAGTAAAACACACACACACACACACACACTCACAGACACACACACACACACAGAGAAAGAGAGAGAAAGAGAGGAAGAGAGAGAAATATATTTATATGACTCTGTGTCTATATCTATATCTGCATCTGTATCTACATGTATACCTACACCTAAATCAATCAGTATCTACCTATCTGAATTTCTTGGAAACTAAAGATGAAAAGGTAGTCTTAATTTTTTCCCAAAAGGATAATCAGTATATTTCTATTTACTGTTTTACTAATTAGCTTGAAATTGCCTACGGGAGAAAATAATGAATTCATATCTCAAGACATTGAAAAGTTTTGTTTTTATCTCTATGTATAGAAAAATGCAACACTGTAGAATTAGTTTTTTTATTTTCAAAAGAAATTTGAAACATATCTAAAATGTACACAGATGTGTTCATACACATACACAATGATGAACTGAAAAAGTACAGAGAAAATACTATACACATATTTTTTCTCTTTTGTGCTCAGGAAAGACATATTGGTAATGAGACTATGAAGGTCAAGCACTATTTTGAATTTCATGGAAATAAGTCTTACCAGAAATATTTTAATGCATCATTTCAGGCCATTCATGATTACAACTTCACTGCAGTGAAATACTGATTAATGTTTTATGTAAAATACATGAACATTGAATGATATTTGAATTAAACTGCTCCTTTCTTAACCTGTAAACTCATATGCTAATTTACCTTCATTTGTGTGAATCTGAATGCTAGATTTGATAGAAAAACTAAACACCATTAAACAGTGTCCTCACATTCTAGGAAAAGCTGGAATAATTTGAGGCAGGTTTGATTAAATATGCACAGAGCATGCCAGGATTAGCAAGAGAAGAAAAGCTTAATGAAGAGAAAGCTACTTTTCTGCCAATGATACAACATTAGTGAAGAATACTGTTACCTAATTACTAGGGAATTTTATAAAAATATTAAAATTATAACAGAATACAAACTCAAGTACAGATAATATAACTACCATAATTAAATATGTATACTATTAGTCACTTTTAAAATATGATGCTCCAGGAGGGTCACACCTATGCTATTTCCCTCACTGCTTCGCCTCTACCCCTCCAAACCCCCAGTGATTTTCCAGCTGATTTTCTCTTCCACTAGATGTCACGCAAGAGGAGGGAATGGTAATGAATATAAAATGAAGACCACAGTTAAGTTTTAAAGTGTTGAAATAGATGACTAAATGTAGCCAAAGTGAATAACGATCAGGCATATGGAAGATAAAATGCTCTGATAATTATTTTGAGCTAAATATTAATAACAGCAGCTGCAGGAGAAACCATGTTCTCTTATGATGATATCAGTTTCTATTTTATCTTCCTCAGTGAAATATTGCTTGCCTGTTTTGGGAGTTTATTTTCAAGTATGATTTCCTGAAGCAACATGCATCTTTCCAATGTATCACTCAAAACAATTTTAAGTGAGTAGTTACTTTCATTAAGGTTGATTGAATATATATCCATTATTTCTTCCCAAATCTTGCAAAGTAAGACCTGTATTGTTATTCTTTATCCATGAACTAGCGTTATAAATTGGGAGACAGTAAACTTTAAAAGAAATAAAGTATGCAGGGAGTGACTGAGAAATAAGTATGAATGAATAGACAAACTTTGATAGTTATCTTTAGCTAATAGGAATACATTTTCATTCCAAGAGTTGTTTTTCAAATTCGAAGTATAGATTTCTCTTAAGGAGTGACAAGACTTATAAGAAGGCTGTGCAGAGACTTCGTGATTTCTTTAATACTTTAACTAAAATATTATGGTTAAGATATCCACAGGAGGAAGTTGTAATGACAGCATTCATACCTAATGGAAAATACAATGAAATGAGGTATAATTTAGGAAATGTGTATTCTACCTCATAACATAAATGTATGAGCACTTTGAACATATTATTCGTATTTTATCATATTATAGTTCATTATTTTGTACGCCATCTGGTAAGAACTTTAAAATGCCACAACAGAAAACAACATTATCCTTGCTACTCCTTGGCCAATTCATGTTCCATGCCATCAAGTTAACTATCTCTTTTACCTAGAAAAATCCAACTTCCTCATTCTTGATGGCCATGAACATTTTCTTATTCCTCAGGGAATATATGCATGCCATTTATTTGTAGAGCACTTATCGACCTACATGTATAATTGCTTTGTCCTTTCTATTATCATTGGTTATTTTTGTAAGCTCTACATTTGCATTTAACTGTACCTTACAGTTTATAAACATGCTTTCTGCTAGCTATTAAATATGCTCACAAAATGAGGTATCTTTATAGTATTTTACTGTGTTTGATACAAGATGGAAACAAGAATAAGCATGTTCAATAAGTTAATAAAGTGAAAATAGATTTGGAAGAGTGAAAGAGCTTTACTATTTAAAGGAGGTATTGAAGCCCTTTAATTAATCACAATTTAATCCCATTAAATTGAGCAATTTGAATGTAAGACAAGTGTGAAGAGTCACATCTCTCTTCTTCTTCCATGAGTTGATTTACCTATTTATCTTCAGAGTTAGGTTCTTGTTTTGATAGTGTCCAAGCATAGTTTCTCTTTGCTCCATGACCTCATGATATACTTTTGTCTGATATTTTTACTACTCCGTATCAACTACAATATTCTTTAGAACTTTGTTCTTCTGCAAAGTTTTCAACATTTAGAGTATAACATACATAGCTGTCAATCATCAATTAATAGGTAATTTTAACATTAGTGAATTCTGTATTTTTCCTTATTACTTTTCAAATGCAAAAAGTCAGAGGTCATGATTTACAGTAGAACATGAGATTTGAAGTGAGTTTTATTGTAAATAATCTAGTGTTTTGTGTATAAAGCAAATTCTGTCACAGATCAAATCATACAAAAATAAACAATGGAAAAAGTTCTGTATTTAAAAAATAGGCTTTTCTCAGAAAAAAAGATTAAAGGGGACACCAAGATTCTCAGCAATTACTGTTACAAGACCTTATCCATTATATGTTCTCAAATGTATTTTCAATGTATGGCTTTTAGTATTTAATTGCATTTACATTTAAAAAATATTTTCCATTAAATTTTATAAAGCAAATACATACACGGAGAATAGTAAATTGTCTCTTTATATTTTCTGACCCTCTATTTTACTATAGACTATTTCTATCAACAATTCTATGCTCACAATCTTTCGTCATTAAACTTGCTTATATCATAACCCATCATTAAGCAGAAAGATATATTTTATTTGTTAACATGTTATTAACGTTCTCTTTGCCCAAGTTCGAGGACATATGCTAGTCTGAAGACGTGGCTCAGTGATTGAGTGCTTGCCTCACATTTGTGAGGTCCTACATTCCATTCTCAGCACTGAAAAATAAATTGAAAAAATAAAAAATACACGTCTTTCCATGCTTGGACTATTTCAACATTTGGGTTATTCTCTTGCAGTGAAATTATCTTTTTGCTTACTTTTTAGAAAGTTTATTACTCAGTCATGAAGAAAGATAAAATTTAGACATTTATAGCTAAATTGATAGACTTCTAGATCGCAATTGTAAGTGAAATAAGTCAGACACGTGAAAATATCACATTATCTCTCTGTACTGAAAAGCTGAAAATATAAATAAAAGAACAAAACATGCAATATCTATTGTGAAACAGGAGGACACTGCTCAAAAGGAAATGCAAACTAGGGAGAAAGGAAGTGGAAAGGAAGGAAGGGAAAGAAAAAATGAGAAAAGAAGAATAAAATGAAAACAGCTTTGTGCACAGAGCGGGGGAGTGAGTGTGAAAGGAGGGGATGGCAGTGGGGAAAAAGAGGATGAATCAGGATAAATAACGCACGGGTACAAATTCCCTATGGTTAATGTGGTCATTATGTATACCTAAATTGTACCAATAAACTTAAATAAAAAATATCCATACCACTGATACCTCAAAAATCTATGGGAAGGGGATTGGAGGAAGGGTTGAAAGTAGAGAAACAGGCGCTGAAGTGCAAGTAAAAAGGATCAAGCTGCAAAAGGTATCTGCACCATTACCCCAAAATGAATGAATGTATTATATACTACAAGCATATGATAATAAAAAGAAAGGAAAAATATTTTAAAAATGTATTAATGAGGGACAGTGTGGTAGTTTCAGACTTTGATACATTGTTGAATGTTTAAAAGAGGTAAAACAGATTTGTCTGAGGTCTTTTTTATTTCTTTATGTTGAAAAGATCCAGACTACTTTCTTCCAGCTTTTTAGAAGATGTGGTACATAACTGTTACCTCTGGATACCCCACTGTACCATAGAATGCCAGAGCTTTTGCTTCTATGACTATTTCATCAACCAATTTATTAACCTTTCTTTGCCCCTCTAATCTCTCCAGTGTCAGTAACTACCATTTTATTTTTAACTTCTATGAAATCACCTTTTTTGATTCCACATGAATGAAGTCATATGACACAGGTCTTTCTATTCTTTTTTATGCCATTTCACATAATAATCTCAAGTTATGTTTACTTTATCACAAATGAAGGAATTAAATGCATTTTTGTGGCTGAATAGTATTCCATTGCATAGATATATATCACATTTTTTGTGCATGCATTAATTGGTGAGCACCTAGGAGAGAACAGCTGGGTCAAATGGACTTCTAGTTGGAGCTGTTTGAGGAACCTCCATTCTGATTCCCATAGTGACTGTACTAGGTTACATTCTCACAAACAATGTAGAAGTGTTCCTTTTTTCCCTGCAGCCTTACCTTCATGTATTCATACTTGATTTCTTGATGATAGCCATTCTCTCTAGTATAAGATACAATTTCAGTGTTGTTTGAATTTGCATTTCTCTAAAGACCAGAGATGTGGAACATTTTTTCCCAGGTAATTTTCATGAATATTGCATAAAAAGGATTTCTTTCTTGTAGAAATATTCCTCATTTAATGGTCGAGTTCCAATTCTGTACTAGGTCATTAAATGAATTGATCACTAAATGAAGAATTGTGTACAGTATATACAATTGTATAGTATATCACAAAGTTCAGAATAAATAAATGGTCAAAGGAAACGACTTTACTTTTATTTGGACAATTCTTACATGCAGCACTATAATGTGTAACAGAACTTGAACTGCAGTACTGTACTGCACATTGCAATCAGCAAACAAGGATTGTGTAAACAAGTTGCAATGCACAAAAATAGCCATTCAGGTTATAGAAACAAGATATACAGAACTGTATAAGAGAAAAAAAGATCGATTATATGTCAAGCGGTGAGTCATGAGTCTGAACAGTGCACCTTGGTCATAAGTCCAAACAGCTGTCACACAGGTAAGTTGTTAAAGAAGGAGTAACTACGTTGCTTTGTGGTTGAAAAATATTTCATAGAATTTCAAATTTATAAAATGTGTTTTCAGTTGTTGTGTGGCACATCAGATGATCTCTCCCGGGGAATACATCATATGTTGTTGAGAAAAATGTGTATTTTTCACTTGCCTTTGGAATAGTCCATAGATGCCATTTCAGTCTTTTTATATAGACTTCAATGGAACTCTATTTCTTTATTTATATTATGTCTGGATTATCCATGCATTGCTAAAAGTGGATGGATAAAATTCTCTACTTTTACTAGAGATCATGCCTCCATTTAAATATACTAATATTTGGTTTCTTTATATTTGTGTCTTGCGATATTTTGTGTTAATGTTTTAAATTTTTATTTCTTCTTGTTGCATGATCATTAAATCATTAGCTAATGATTTTTGTAACTTTTTATTATTTTAATTAAATTCTTTATTATTTAAAATATATTGCTAATCCTGCTTCATTTTGGACTTTATTTGTTTGCATGGGATATCTTACTGCATCCTTTCATTTTCAATTTAGGTATGTCTTTAACGGTAAGGTAATTACCTTGCAAATAGCCCATAGTCTTGTGAGCTCTTAATTTATCAATTCACTCCCTTTATAACTTTAGCTTGATAACTTAATCTATTTACTTTATTTATTTTTAAGCCATCATAAATTTATCATTACTAAAAATCTGGATTTAAAACTGATTCTTGTACTGGTAGTTCACATCTATCAACTCATCCAAGTCTAGCTCAAATCTTATCCTCAGTAGCTTTTCCAGAGATACTGCCTTCACCATGAAGCTTCATGTGTTTTCCTAATTCATACTTGGACTTCTTCAGCATTTTTATTTTTCTGACAAAGACAGCATGAACAGCACAGACTGGCAAGGCTTTTTTGTGTCTTTCCCAGTGTTGACTGGAATCAGTTTATTGACCACTTCCTTCAAGTCATTTGTCTGCACCTGTCAGGTCATGATTTCTACTTCTGGCTTTGGTGGACTTGCAGGTGCTGAGCCTGAGAGGTTGACCGTATCTGATTGTTGCATCTTTTAGTAAAACCAACACAGAGCAAATGAAGCGAATAATGATCATCAGTAGTCTTGACTGCAACATGAGCTTTGATCACAGTCTGCCGTTTTTGACCATGAAACACGTTTTGTCACTGGTGAGGTCCATGAAGTGGAAGCTAGGGCAGTTTTTGCCCTCAACTTCTTCAGTAATCAATTAGAATTTTTCAAAAGGCAACTTCATCATTCTGCAGATCAGCAGGGCTCACTTCAAACACTCGACCTTTGAGAGAGATGAAATTTTGGTTCCCCGAGTCTGGTGGGCAGTGTTTTTCCAATATGGCTCTCTGAGAATCACCATGGCAGTAGGAAAGACCAAATGCCTCACAAAAGATGACAGAAAGAGAACCAAGAGAAAAGTGATTGATCTATTTTCTAAAAAGGACTGGTAAGATGTGAAGCCACCAGTTATAATTTTTCATGTTTTTTTTTTTTTTTTTTGAGACAGTCTTGCTGTGTAGTTCCAACTGCCCCTGATGTCATGATGTGGCCCAGGCTGGCCTCAAACTTGGGGATATCCTCTTGCTTCAACCTTCTAAATGCTGGGATTATAGGTGTGTGCCACCACACCCAGCTCTATTTACTTTAAAAGAGTTCATATTATGTCAATTTTGTAGGTTGTTCTCTAGTTTTACTGTATTTCCCTTTTTTATCCCATTCTTGCTGTGTTCTGAAATCAAGTGACTTATAATACTATTATACCCTTTCTCTTACTGTATTTTCAAATATCTTTGATTTCACCAATTCTTTTTTCCTTTTCTTCTACCCTAATATTTATGTTTTCTCTCATATTCATCATTTTACTTAGCACATTTTCAGATTAGAGTCTGCTGTTTGATTTTTAAATATTGTTTTCATTCCTCTGTGAAGTTACTGTTAGAATATTGGTTCTTTCCCTCTGTCTTGAAGCTTTTGTGATTTCCTTAAAACAACTTCTTTATGAAAGGTCACCCATACTAAGTACTTCTGGTTACTTCTAGCACCTGATTTTACCATAAGTGGAACCTTCAGATAGTTCTTCTTGCTTTTTGTGACATAGTCTGGATTTGAAATACTAGGTATTACTTTAGTCTTTATGATCAGAGTTTGTTTGTGCTTCTTTTTTCATACATTCTCAGCAGAGAATTTATTTTCTCAGAGCCTATAGTTAACTGCATTTTCAACTCTTAGAAGATGTCCAAGTCCAGATTAGACAGAAAGCTAAATTGGGCTCCTATTATTTCCTGGGCACTAGAGGGGGATCCAAGCTCAGACTTGTCCCCCATGTGCTGTTGGCATGTTTTTCAGTGTGAACCAATGGAATAATGTAAATAAGACAGTCTTCCTGCTCACACTTCTCTTTAGAGGTAGATAGGCCCAGGCCAGATGCATTGCCTATAGTCAGTAGTTAAGCATTGTGGGAATTTGCAGAATTCTAAGCAGAATAATAGTGTGGGAAGAAGTATCAGGGTCCTGCGCAGTCTCTATGGCCATCAACCCTGCAATCCTGAAACCACAGCCTACCAAGAACGTCATCATAGTAAGGTTGTAAGAAGATCTGTATTTCATCCTGCTTACTGTTCAGGTGGACTCATGGCACATGATAGATATCATCAGCTACGGATAATATGGGATAACTAGAAATCTGACAGGCTGCAGGCACATGTTTGCACCTGGTTCTAAGGCTGTTTGAGAGGTTCTCGTCTGGCTACATGGGTGGTTAGAATCTTTCCACTGTGGGGTTTAGTAGCTAAGCACTTACATCCAAGGCAACAGGCCCTCAATTTGCTACTCTGTGTTGTCCTTAGTAATGAAGATTGACAATGTTCAGTATCCCAACATCATGGTAGTGTAGGTAGTCACTCCTTTGGCCACTGTGGTGGATTGACAACTGGTGGTCAACTTGTTACATATAACTGAACTGAATCAGCGTGGTGCTGGGTGTGGAGGCCCCATTTGAGAATTGTTGCCAACATAAAAAAGAGAACTAGAGAGGAAGAAGTGGTGTTGTTGTTTCGCCTGTTGCCGTTGTTTCTCCTGGTCTACTTTCCTGATATGAACTTGACTATTCTGATCATCTGAGAAACTCAGGACCTTGTCGCTTAGAATGGTTGCAGTTCACCTTGGGAGAGCTCTGGTCTTTACTTTGTGCATTGCATCCTGGCTCTGTAGGGGAAGATGGTGTGCTGTTCAATCACCTGGAGAACCTTGTCACGCTGGCTTCCTGACTTGATCTCAGCTGTTCTCATTGACAGAGGAGTTTTGGACCTCGTTGTCCCTGAGGATGGTTATGGTATTTTTCAGGGGCGCTCTGGTCCTTACTTTACATGTTGCTTCCTGGCTCCAGTGCAAAATCTTAGCCTAGTAGCACAGATCCTTCATTCTGCTGGCACAGACTTTCTAGCTTTCACCTCTGACCTTTGAGTCTTCCCAACTCAGATCAATGAAACAGACTTACATGAGACATTGCTGTGGGCTCTAGGTCTACAGGTGTGTGGCAGCACACTCAGCTCTATTTGCTTTAAAGAGTTCATATTATGTCAATTTTGTAACTTGTTCTCTAGTTTTACTGTATTTCCCTTTTTTATTTCATTCTTTCTGTGTTCTGAAATCAAAGTGATTTTCAATACTAGTATGCTTGGATTCCTTGCTTCTTTATTGTACATGTTTTGAAGTTATTATGAGGATCACCAAAACATATTTTGATTATAGCAATCTATGCTGTAATGACAGAAACCATAAAGATAAGAAGAATATTAAAAATGAAACCAAGAATAGCACTCTCATTAGAAAATTCTATATTCTTTTCCACATATGAAATTTTGAAATTCTATTTTTCAACTTCCTGTACATTACATGTCTCTAAACATACTAGTATCGTTATTATGTGTGTTAGTCAGGCTTCCGGTTTCCGGAACAAAGTACCTGACATAGTTTTAGAGATTTCAGTCCATGTTCAGATGGCTACAGGGAAGCAATTTCTTGGTGGCAGGGCATGGCGGGGTGGAGCTGCTCATCACGTAGCTCTGCTGGAAGAAACCAGAGAGAAAAAAGGCTGGGAACCAGACACAGTCCTCAAATTCACACCCTTATGACTCACATAGAAGTGTGCTTTACTGATCTACTGGATGGCTTTTACTCCAATCAATCTGACAGTCCTGATTAACAGTTGTGTCATTGTTGAATTGTTTCACTCAGTCTTCATGCTAAAGATATGTTTTTTTTTGTTTTGTTTTGTTTTGTTTTTTTGTGGCACCGGGGATTGAACTCATAACCTTGCGCCTGCCAGGGCAGGCGCTTAAGCCACTGAGCCAAACACCCAGCCCTGATTTTTTGAGACAGGGGCACACTATGTAGCTCCGGCCGGCCTTGCGTTTGCGTTGTAGCCCAAGGTGGCCTCGAACTCACAACGCTCCTCCTACCTCAGCCCCCCGAGCGCTGGGTTTAAAGGCGTGCGCCACCATGCCCAGCTGCTAAAGATATGCTTTACATATAATGTATGCAACGTTTGGCATTTCGAATTTTTCTGTATAGCTACTCTTACTAATCAGTTTTCTACATTATGATGTTTCCTCCTTCCTTTTTTAACATCTCTTTCTTTCAGTTTGAAGAACTTACTATAGTCGATCCTACAGAACAGGTCCAGTGCAGTCATATTCTCTAACTTTTGCTGGAAAATGTCGTTATTGTTCCTTCATTGCTAAAGGGTATAAGAAGAATGAAGAGAAATAAACTATGGGTAATAAAGCAAATGCATAGAGTGTTAGGCTACAGGCTTTAAGAATGTCAGCACTTGGCAACAAACACAGATGGAGTTACTTATGATACTCACAAACTCAGGGACTCATGGACCTGAGAGAGCATCCCAGGCCAAATTTAAAGCTGGCAACGATGCACACTAGAACTTCTCTCTGTCTCACCGACATGCAGATCTTTGATTCTGGAGCAGGTCTATAGGCTCCATTTCTACTTTGGCACAGGGACTTTGGTTTCTGCCTGATGTTAGGTCTCACCCCAGAACTGAGCTACAAGACACCATTCTGTATTAGCTTTTGTGCCCATTTCATCAGTGGGTGGAGTATTGGGCTTGGCGGAGGAGTGGTGGAGGCTGTCAGCCATCTGACTGCCTCAGTTCCGATGGATTAGTGTGTGGTTATTGGCCTGGAAGTAGGCGCAATGCATTGCCTGGTACTAGCTACGTGTGTGGCACATCTGCTGCTGCAATTGGAGTTTAAGTTCTGGACTGATTTCTCTTTCTTTCTGTACAGTGACAGGCCTGTGAACCCATTGTACTAGGATTTGACTGAAGGGTGACAACAACTCTTTCCTTCCTACCTTCTTCAGTGCTCCTTCTTCTTTTTATATTACCAGTATATGCTATGGTCTCACCTGGTTTCACTGTGAAGGTGGCTTGGTGTGTGAAGAGATGTTCAAAGTATTTTATCTGTGAGAAGATGACCACACAGGAGGGTCTCACTCAGTCACAATTTTGTTTTGACCTCATTCTGTTTTGATTACTCTATTATCTGCACGTGTGTTTATGTATGTGTGAACATTCTGTTTTAAATGAGTTTTTAAGAATTTCATGTGCCTTATTCCAAAGACTGTAGCAATCAGCATAATGTCTAACATAGAGATAGCATATTATGTGCTTCCTGAGTGAATACCAAAATGTAAATTAATAAATTGGGGAATTGGGAAATTTATTTGTGGAGTAATCTTTTTGAACTTATTAGCACATTTATACTTCCAGGTAGAGTAAAAGATCAGTGTCTTCCACATGGAAAGGTTGTTAGGAAGAAAGCATTAGATTGGTCATTAAAATTAAAATAAAACATTAACAAGGTAGTTGTTTAATTTACATGTTGCAGACAAATAAGAAATAAGTATTTGTATTTTTAAAACTTTATATTTAAGAAACATTTATAGTAGTGTTGTATGTTAGATACTGTTGTACTTATTAATATATCATAGATGAATAAGAAAATTATTTTTCCACATTGAGAATAGTTTATAATGGAATATTGCAAAGAATCATCATTCTATTTATCTATCTACCTCTCTATTAAAATTGTATGCATATGTAAATGATATGTATATAAAATATATATAACATATACATGAACTATAAATAGTAGTACTTTGTATATGATTTCTCTCTCTCTCTCTATATATATATATATACACACATGCTTTACACATGCACAAAAGGTCCAAAAGTAGTACAAATGTACACATGTACAATATGTATAAAGGTAATTAAGATATTCATTGCAAAAAAAAAGTATTAGTGCAAAAATAAAAGGATGGCAGTGACTTTTAAGTAGGTGTCATTTATTGCAAAATTTAGTGAATGAAGTGAGACAGAAAGAAATAAAACATTGGTAGAATATTCATTCAAAAAGCAGTACACAATTTTTATAGGAACATTATGTGTCACATTCAAAACACTGCAATAACTCAGATGTGCTTTGGTGGTGAATGGATTAAAAAGCCTGTGGTGTAGCCATGCAATGGAATGATTCTCTAGGAAAAAAAAA